>WHYT01017496.1:87597-119412 GCA_009806455.1 Tetrax tetrax
GGTGGCACCTAGTGATAGGACAAGAGACAATTGACAGAAAATGAAATACAGGAAATTTCATTTAAAAAGATTTTTTTTTTTTTTTTTTTTTAAACTGTGAAGCTGATCTAGCACTGGAACAGATTGCCAAGAGAGGTTATGGAGTCCCCATTCTTAAAGATATCCAATGCCCAACTGAACATGATCCTGACCAACCTACTGTAGCTTACCTTGCTTTGAGCAGAGTGTCAAACTAGATGTTCTCCAATCTCAGTCATTGTGTGATTCTGAAAAAAAAAAGAAGGGCAAACAAGTGGTAATGAGACTACCTTGAATAGTATGATAGGAGCAGCATATTTGCTTTTCTTAACTATGGGATATAATGTTAATGACAGACACATAAATGGAGAGAGATCTTTATTCTGTTAACAATCAAAACATGTAATTCGAATGAACAATCCAGAATCTTCAGCAACAGAGTTACTAGAGAAGAACAAAAGAGATAAATCTCTTCTGAACAGTTGAGAGTTTCTATTGGTACTGCAAGCATTTAATTGAGATTATTTCTGAAATCAAAAAACACTAGAAAGTCACTAAAAGCTGTTATTGCTGTTTTTCCTTATCTTTATGCTGTTGTGTAATGATTCAGTTCTGCAAGCTCCAGTGAATTACATAAAAAATATTTTGCAAGACAAAGTGCTGGCCATGAGGCTTCTTCTACGATTAAATCATGTTCAGGTCTAATAAAATATTATGAAGATCACTAGTACCACCAGCATAGGAGGAATAAAATGACTATCAAAAAAGAGCTGACAAGCTGAATTGTGAGAGGTAGACATGGCAATCAAAAGAACAATTATGACCTTGCAGTATTCTCTTCACTAAGCTCTAAGATGCTGGTTTTTTCTGAAGTTTATGATTTCTGGAAATTCCTCTATCACAGGCAAGCCAAAAGCAGATTCAGTTCATTTTGATTTGCATTAAAACTCAAACCATATTCTATCCATAGTCTTTTCCACTTCTGTGGTGAAAACATCTATGTGGTAAATAAGAAGTGTTACTAATCAATATTTTAAAACCAAACCAAACTCAAAACAACACAAAAAAAAAAAAAAAAAAAACAGCCAGGTATCAGAAATTTTATACAAGAAGAAGTTAATGGATTAAGAAAGGATTACAATCTGTGAGCTGTGGAAGAGAAAAAAGATGAAGATGAATCCCTGGTTATGAGACTGAGTGCCAAGGAGGGGTATGGGGTTGTCAACATCGATGGGGAATGGGGAGGAAGAATGGCTTGAAAGAAAAAGCAAACAGCTGAGGTTTGTTGTATGTGTTAAATCTAGCTTGCTGGAAAGATGTCATCGAAGAATAGATATCTGAAAGACAGACTGAAAGACAGGTTGAGGCGGAGAGACAAATGAGGGAAGGAGAAGCAGAAGGAGAAGGAGAAGGAGGAGAAGGAGAAGGAGAAGGAGAAGGAAAAGGAGGAAGAGGAAGAGGAGGAGGAGGAGGAGGAGGAGGAGGAGGAAAACGAAAATGAAAATGAAAACGAAAACGAAAATGAAAAGTCTAGTCATGATCTTTGAGCTTAATCTTCTATTGATGACTTTACAGATGGGTATAGAAAACTCTTGATAGTGTTTCTCATGTAGTTCTTATGGTCTTCATTCAATATCTGTGCTGTTGCACAGCTAAAACGTTTCACTTTTTCATCTTTCTTTTATTAACTTTTTTTTTTTCTTAGGACATTAAAAATATACTATAATCTTGCATGAGTACCAGCCCAACTGAGTTTTCAATTACATTTTTTTATGTAAAAATACCTTTCCCCTTGTATGAAAAATCCACAGTTAAAAACAAATTATCACTAGGAATCATTTATTTGACTGTGCGACATCACATTAGCAATGAAAACCAGATGACTGTACAGTTACTTCCAAAACCACCTGCTAGGATTAATTGCTAAGACCTAGACCTCGCCTGCACGTAGATGCCCCCAAAAAGTGGGATAATTTAACAGAGATACCAAGTTATGGGTTCAACTACATTCAATGGGCTAAGGGCTTTGACCGACTAAATATGATGTGTACCTAAGGGAGGGGAAAAAAAAATAGGAAGACAAAGACTGGAATTATTCAGAACCTCATTTTGTGTCACATGTGTCATACTGGGTGCAGGCTCATGACTGGAGATATATAGAAGAAAGGCAAGATGAGTTAGTTTAGTCTGGATGAAAGGAACAGGAAACATAAATCCATATATCTGCCAAAATCTCATCTAGTCAGTATAGATTAACAATGTAGATAGATGTCAAAAGAGAGATAAACTAAACCCTGGAAATGTCTATTTGTCTTCAGAGGTTATTAAAGAAGTTAGAAATCATGCAGTAGGATATACACTTGTACTTTGCAGATAACTAAAATTCAGTAAGATGAAAAAAGATTTTACATATATACATTCTTATTCTACCTCCCTTTATTTTAAAACCATTCCCCTTTCTCCTATCAGAACAGGCCCTGCTAAAGATTTTCCCTGTCTTTCTTATAAGCCCCCTTTATGTACTGGAAGGCTGCTCCGGGGAGGTCTTCCCAGAGTTTTCTCTTCTCCAGGCTGAACAGCCCCAAGTGTCTCCCCCTGTACTCATAGGAGAGGTGCTCCAGCCCTCTGGTCATGTTCACAGCCCTCCTCTGGACTCACTCCAACAGGTCCATGTTGTTCTTATGTTCGGGACCCCAGAGTTGGACGCAGTACTCCAGGTGGGGTCTCACAAGAGCAGGACAGAGGGGCAGAATCATCTTCTTTTGATGCAGCCCAGGATGTGGCTGTCTTTTTGGGCTGAAAGTGTGTATCACTGTCTCACGTTGAGCTTCTCATCCACCAGTACCTCCAAGTCCTCCTAAAGGCTGCTATAGTTCCATTCTCCACACAGTCTGTATTTGTGTTTGGGATTGCCCCGACCTGTGTGCAGGACCTTGTACTTGGTCTTATTAAACTTCATGAGGTTCTCACAGCCCCACCTGTCCAGCCTGTCAGGGTCCCTCTGGATGCCATTCTTTCCCTTGGCACGTAGACCATATCACACAGCTTGGTGTTGTCGATGAACTTGCTCAGGGTGTATTCTATCCCACTGTCCATGTCACCCACGAAGATGTAAAACAGGCCCAGTTCCAATACTGACTACTGAGGAACATCACTTGTCACTGATCTCCTCTTGGACATCGAGCAGTTGACCACAACTTTTTGAGTGTGGTCATCCAGGCATTTCATTATCCACCAAGTGATCTGTCCTTCAAATCCATGTCTCTCTAGTTTAGATGGATGTCATGCTGGACAGCGTCAAATGCCTTGCACATGTCCAGGTAGATGACTTCAGTTGGTCCTCCCTTGTCCACCGATGCTGTAATCTTGTAGTAGAAGGCCACGAACATTGTCAAGTATGATTTGCCATTATCATAGAATCATAGAATCATAGAATGGCTAGAGTTGCAAGGGACCTTCAAAGGTCATCTAGTCCAACCCCTCTGCAAGGAGAAGGGACATCCCTGACTAGATCAGGTTGCTCATGCCTCATCCAGCCTGGCCTTGAATGTTTCCAGGGATGGGGCATCCACCACCTCTCTGGGCAACCTGTTCCAGTGCTCTACAACTCGCATTGTGAAAAAAATTTTCCTAATATCCAATCTAAATCTACCTCCCTCTATTTTAAAACCATTACCCCTTGTCCTATCACAACAGGCCCTACTGAACAGCCTCTCCCTACCTTTCCTGTAGACCCCCTTGAGGTACTGGAAGACCACTATCAGGTCTCCCCGGAGCCTCCTCTTCTCCAGGCAGAACAGCCCCAACTCTCTCAGCCTGTCCTCATAGGAAAGGTGCTCCAGCCCTCTTATCATCTTTGTGGCCCTCCTCTGGACGCTCTCCAACTGGTCCATGTCTCTCTTATGTTGGGGACTCCAGAACTGGACACAGTACTCCAGGTGGGATCTCACCAAGGCAGAGTAGAGAGGCAGAATCACCTCCCTCGACCTGCTGGCCATGCTCCTCTTGATGCAGCCCAGAATGCGGTTGGCCTTCTGGGCCTCAAGGGCACATTGCTGGCTCATGTTGAGCTTCTCATCCAGCAGTACTCCCAAGTCCTTCTCCTCAGGGCTGCTTTCAATCCATTTTCCGCCCAGCCTGTATTTGTGCCTAGGATTGCCATGACCCAGGTGCAGGACCTTGCACTTGGCCTGGTTGAACTTCATGTTTGCTGTCTCTAATCACCTCCTTATTTTCCATGTGCCTTACCATGGTTTCCAGGAGGATTTGCTCCATGATCTTGCTGGGCGCAGAGGTGAGACTGACTGGCATGTAGTCTCCTAGGTCTTCCTTGTTTCTCCTTATATAAATGGAAGTTATGTTTCCCCTTTTCCATTCGACAAGAACCTCACTAGACTGCCACAACTTCTCAAATATGATTGACTGTGGCTTGGCAACTTCATCCATCAATTCCCTCACAAAAGCATCCCATCAGATTCCATGGACTTATACACTTTCAGATTCCTTAGTTGGTCTTGAACTTGCTCTTCTGCTACAGTGGGCAGTTCTTCATTCTCCTAGTCCCTGCTTTTGCCTTCTACCATTTGGACGATGTGGCTAGAATCCTCACTGGTAAAGACTGAGGGAAAAAAAAAAAACATTGTTGAGTACCTCAGCCTTCTTTATAATGACACACATATGTAAAGAAAATAAGTGATAATACACCCTGTCTAGCTCCTGACCAACCTTGGATCAAAGCTGGCTTGGATCTGTTCTTCCTGAGCATGATGAAGGGAGTTGGGACCAACAGTGAAGTACAGCTTTTGGCCTGCAGGCTGGGTGTCAGCTGTCTGAGCAGCAATGATATGAAGCAACATATACTGAGAGAAGCAAACAGGTCTTGGGGTGTTTTTTAAGACCTTTTAAACAAACAAAAAAACCCCAAATTGTAACTAGGAAACACTCAGGTCATCAAAGTATCCCTGGACAAACCCAAAGCAGCTTTGAGATCTCTTAAGGCTTTTTCCAGAGCCACTCCATCCCCAGCGCTTACTCAGCATTACATTACCCTGTTATGTGCTGACAGCATAGAACAACTTTAAATTCATTATTCAGTGGATTAAAGCAAATAAGACATAAAAATTTGTGAATCAGACAATTTTATTGAATTTATTGGTTGCAAGCAGAATTGGCAGACAGCTTGCTCTACAATTGCATTTGGTATCTCATAAGGGAGAAAGGGGAGGAAGCATTAACTCACGCTTTGATCTTTTCTTTATCCTCCTCTGTCACCAGAAACCTCCAATTGTGAAAGCCATTCCTGCTAGCTCTGATACTTTGAAGGATTATATTCTTCCCTTTTGTCACTTCAAAACTGACTTTCTCCTGGAAGATTTGGACAAAGATTAATCCTTGCTAGGAGAAAGACTGCATATGTTTTGGGCAAGCCACTTGACTCCGGGAAAGATCTTGGTCTTGGCTTTTTCTCCCACTGAAACAGATCAGACTTAGCTGGGTGAGCTCCAAGAGCTCTGGTACTACTGCCATGGTTGCCTGCAATTGATCATCTGTGGCCATTTCCTTTTGTTAGGTCTCCAGAAACATCAAGGGGTTTAAAAGCGCCCTATAAAAGAGATCAAAACAAAGCATGGATTTTAGGAGTCTTGGCACCATTAAACTGTACAAATGCTCTCTTGCATAATATGTATTCTTACTGCAGTTTTACACTTTTCCTGGTTTATTAAGCTCCTTCACAGCTGGCTTGAATGCCCAGCTAGTCTTCTGGTGCATTTGCGACCCCTCTCCCCACCCACACATTCAGAAACCTGTAAATAGTCTGTTGAGCAATAAGAGCTGTGACCTTACCATTCCTTTTGGACACTAAGATAAAATAAATAACCCACTGCAACAGTAGGATAAGTATTTATGAGTCCTATGTGGGAGTCATACTTAGCATAGAGAACAGTATTTCAGTGAAACACTTCAGCTCACACATGCTTTGGTTTATTTCCTTCCTAATCTTACAAATAAGTAAATCCTTTTTTTTTTTTTTGTTATGTTCACACTGCCTCACAGTTTGAAAAACATTGAGCTAACTTGAGGAAAGCTCAAGCTGCTCCTGAAACATTTTTTTCAATCTAAAATTTGGATATTCTCTCAGTTGTTTAATCAAACGTCTATCAGTCAAACCTCTGACAGCTTCATTTATCTTATTCAAAATATGTCTCTGCTTTTGTGTTCACTCTGCCTGCATTAAGACTCATGTAGTAGTCTGATGGTCACATTTACAATATACATGTCTTATTTCAGGTCTCTGCTTTACTCCTAGCAGCTATCACAGTTTTGCCTTTCTGTTAGAGTAATACTTGTCTTACTTGAGTGATTTGTTTTATTATATCCAGTTGGTGTACCTATACTTTATTATTTTCTATTCCCTCACTACTTTCTTTGTTATTTTGCCTTCTTCTCCCAAATATTTACCTTATGCATTTAATATCTTTCTTCTGTTAATATGTGCCTCCACCAGAATTTCTCTTCATTTTTGTTTCTTTATATTTTTATCTTCTGGGATTTACCTTGTTACTCTTGCCAGGTATTTACATCACACTCACTAGTTGTCTCTTTTATGTTTTGGTTTAAATATTTATTTTGTCTTGTCTTTTTCCCTCCATCATAAATCAAATAAAGTGTCTCTTCTCATAGTGAAAAGTGTCTCACCATGATATGTAGGAAGTTTATAGTGATGACATGGCAACTAGTAGCTCAAAATCATTGCTCCTCTCAACTAAAACAGCAACAAAGATAAGGATTTCAGAGCCAAAAGAGCAAATATCTGTACCACAATCTTGCTGTCTTCAGTATTATTGTTTTTAAGTACTTTTGGAACCTGAGGTTTTTACAAGAGTGATCTCCTTTTACATCAAGACATGGGAAAAAGTGATAGGTTGAGTATATTCAGGGAAGAGAATAGCTATCTCTGTTAGAAGCTTGGAGGTTCTCCTCTTGATAACAGGTCCCTCTGAAATATCTTCTCCTGTCATCTCTATTGTCTCACAGTCCTGAAAGAATATAGACTGTCGTATACAGTGTGGCTGGCTCTGTGGACCTTGTTCTGACTGGAGAAAGGTGTTTTATGCTTTCTTGTTACTACTACAGTTAAACTAATCTCAGTAATTAACTACTGAAGCTTAGTGACTGGAGCGCATGCAGAGATATGCATGGTTAAATCACAATTTAATCTATAAGTTGCAATATTTGTCAAACTTGTAGAAGAGAGGTGGGGTATTATTTTTTTTTTTCATAGGCCCTCTATGTTTATTTTATTAATTATAAAATAGCACTTATCCCTCTAACCTTGCATTCCTTGATGTAGCCAAGGAATAATTCCCCATGTATGTACGAAGGGAAAAGACCGTATTATATTCTCTGTCGCTACAGTCCTTTTTCTTTTATTAATTCACCCCTCTTATTTGCTTTTGTTTTCTTCTCCTCTTTTCTCTACGCCAGAATGCCAATAGAAATCTTGCTACTGCAAGAGGACTATCAGATTGCTAATAGGGTCAAAACTGCTCTTTAGTCAAGCAAAGTGTTCTGCCTTTTCACCGTGATTCAGGAGGTGACCACTGCATCTCCAAATATCACTAGTTCCAAGAAACTTAAATAAAGAACAGCTTATTTGAGAAAAGGAGTTATTAGGAGATTTTTAAAAGGTGAAAGAGTATGACAGTTCATTTTGTACTGAAGTTTGCAGCTGGGTTATGGATAAACCTGAGATTCAAGCAAACTCTTCTATAATATCTTTTTATTTACTGCTAGTGGAAAACTGAATAACTTGAACTATGTGCTGTCCCAAATCAATTGCATATTCCTCTTTCAAAAGGAGTTTCATTTTCATTTTTCAGGTGCTAGAGGGAAGTGTTTCTGTAAACATTCATAATGTGTTTCACAAAACAAGTCTGACTAAATTTTGCCCTAGGTCTCAAGTGTGTACTTACCACCCAAATTCTGAACTTCTAAAGAGAGTATGTTCACCTCTATGCATCTGTATTGCCTCCTGATTAAGCTGCAGTACACTTGAACAGCTCATCTCCAAAAAGAATGATTCAAGGACCTTACTGCTACTTCCAGTCAAACCAAAGTAGTCCATTTTTTATTTATAATACAACAGGACAAAATGGTGGAACAAAAGCAACTTGCAGTTACTGTGCTTTGAATGTGAAGAGGAAGGTAATGCCAAGATTAACAGAATGTGGAACAGGATTCTGCAATCCATCACTACCTTCCTCTCAGCTGGAGGATGAGTTGTCGAACAGATGTGTCGGGATTTAGGCAGAGAAAGGAGAAAGAACCTGGACAAAGACAAAAGGAAAACATGCTCCACTGAAGGGTATCATGAGAGAGGGTGGGTTGAGAAGGACTCTGCTATGCCACTCAAACTGTCTCCAGTCAATCAGTCCCTAGGATATTACCTACTCATGTTTTTCTATTTGGCAAAATGTACAAACTATTTGAGGGAAGCATCACAACAGAAGGCATTTTATCCTTCTGTGTATCAAGTCCATCTATAAAGCAAAACAAAAAGCAGTCTGATTCCCTGTATTTTAAGAAGTTTTTGTCTCAGATTTTGATGCACTACACACAGCCTTCACATTGATTGTAGATTTTTGTTTAGTCCCATGGATTTAAGTAGGCCAACAAGATTTTATGACCCATGTCACCATAAATTCAGAAAGAAAATATGCATGCAGAGTGTACAGAACACGCTCAGAGAAGCAACTCAAGGCTTCGTCTCTAAAGCTTAAGGATGGATTTTTTTTTTTTTTTCCACTTGAAGGCAACATGCCTTCAGAAATAGGGAACTTAACAAGAAGTAGCAGGTCAAGGTTAAAATAGCAAGACACTGCTAAAGAATTAAAAAAACAACTTCCAATGTATTGTACAAATTGGTATGGTAGGTTTCATATATTGATTACATATATTGCTGTGTCTGGAGTCAAAGATTATTCAGGAAGTTGATTAGAAAATGTACCTTTCAGCCATATTTCTTTCAGCTTATCTAAACCTGACACTTCAAGCCATGGCTATGCATAATGAGGCAGAAAAGTATTTCTAGAATTTTATTAATTTTCTTCAGATAGATGGATTTGACTAAGTACTAAAATGTTCAAATATACACCAACTTGGTCATAGCTGTTGCACTTTTTAAGCATTTGGTGTGTCTTTCCTTCCAGAGGCTTTGCATTTCTGGGCATGAAAGAAATACGAACGTATAAAACTTTGAAAAAAAAATGTGAATAATTATTAAGAGTGGAAGTTGGGAAGGGGGGAATTTAATATCACTTCTGTATTTTCTTTCAGAATATTAAAGGGACAAATGACACCAAATGAAAGCCATCTTTCTTGCTGGAGTAGTAATAACAGGCCTGGTGGGGCATGGACTCAGCAACTTGAAAACTCTGAAAAAGGAGGGTTCAAAATCTGAGAATTACAATATTTCAGTTTAATCTATTAATTTCTTGCCTGAAAGTCAGTATTTTTTTCTGCCTAGCTCCTTGATATGGAGTATTTTCCAAATAGTATCCATCTGATTAAGGATAGGAATTTTTCAGTGTGAATAACCAAATTAATTGTGAAAGTAGTATCGTTGTTATCTTCAGGTAGTAGTGAGATTGGATATATTACTATTTGCACATCTCCAGAGCCAGTCCCATTATGTATAAATTGGAATTTGATTTAAGCATCTAATTTATAAATTCAAATCTTTAAACCAAGGCTTGGGTTTAAATTTCCAAGCCATCATTAATAAATCAGTCTTTTTTAACAAATAAACTGGTTTTCATGAAATAGATCTTAATACCCAGAGTATATGAAGTCTTGACTTATAAATCAGAGATATGACTTAAAATCAGTCATATTGCTTATAAATCAGCAATGCTACTTTAAGAAGTGCCATGCTTCTGAAAAAGGTGCAAGACAAATATTCTTTACTTTATATATGTATATTTAATTTAGGTATTTAAAGTGAAAGCAATTATAAAACTGCTTTTGAAATTGTTATTTGAAAAACAGCACCTTAAAGAGATGGTAGAGCAGAGGGAGAATTTTCTTGGTATTCATAAATGTGCACCTTGCCATTTGTAACTGTCTTTGTACTCTCCCCTCTACACAGTCTGCCTATCAGAGTTGTAGTATGCTGTCAAGATTGTTGCAGGTCTGATGCTTGTTTTTCTCCTGTTTGCTTTTTTTGCAAATGTGCCCTTGCCAGTCCCAGTATCAAGAGATGGACTGCTTTGGTTTATTCCTTCCCAGATGCTATTTTAGAGGTTGGAGAAAATCCACAGTTCACAACCTTCAACTCTCAGTAGGTGGAAAAAAAAAAAAAAGAAAATAAGAGATTAACAGATTCTTAAAAATACTGAAAATAAGAAATTTTTCTAATGTTCTTCAGTGAGTTTCTGCTTTTCTTATGTTTAGTGGGAGCATTTGTGAATGATCTCGTATCCTTCCGTCAGCTACTCAAAGAATAAGTAAAATACCAAAAGACTTTTAGAGCTGACTTCAGTGTGTATGGGAAAACTCAGTCAGTTCTTTCCCTAAAGTTCTTAAACTTTTACATTTGGTGTGATTTGGTTTTGCATTCCAGGTGACGGGGGTTTTTTTGTGTTTGGTTTTTGGGTTTGTTTGTTTATTTTTTTGTTTTTAAGGAAGAGAGAGCTGCTTGTTCAGTTAGTAGGAAATAAGTGTATACAGTACCATATAAAACTATAAGCAATAATTACTTCAAACTCAACTTATATGAGATAAATATAGTCATTAAAACTCTTTCATCACTATTCCTTACAGTTCTATATACCAGTTTTCATTTCTCAAATGTTATAAAACTCTTTCCATATACAGAAGCAGACACTTTCCTTCCTTCTCCCCCATCTAAACCCGTAACATCTCCTGCACAACTCCAAAATTGATTGATTTTTCACGTGAGATGGGGAAGACTCATATTCTCAATTTCATTCATTCTACACTTCTCCCATGTTGGACCAGAACTCTAACTGAAAGGCTGCTAGAAGGACTAGCAGACAGAAACAAACACCCTACAATTTTCCCTACTTTATTTTGCATAGGGATTATATTAAAATATAATCATTACAAGGTTTAAAATCTATCCCCTGACAAAAGTAGATCTTTGGGACAGAAACATATGTTCTGGTCTAGCTTTCATTTTGTCTCCTTTCAACAAGAATTCTTAAGCACTGTTTCCTTTTCTCTGTAATTAGTGTTCTCAATAAATTATCAAAAATTTTTGCTAAAAAAAAAGTTTTACATCGTATCAGGCTTTACTTTAAAGCATATTCCCTCTCATTAATTTATTTTTCTTCCTTTCATACAACTAAAATAAAAAAAAAGCTACTAATTTTTCATAGATTTTTTGCTACAGTATTTGATATGTCAGTTTTAGCTCTTCTCATACTTTCTCTATCTTTGTTTTTTTCTTTTTTTTTTTATGACTAGTACTGTCCTTACATAGTGAGGAGTCCTAATAGCCAAGTTCACAGTTTACCTTGGTCAGTCATTCTCTTTTTTTTTCGTAGGTACATTGGTTGGTATAATATTCCTCCTGCAATTATTATCCAGGAGACCAGATGCAAAGCTAGTATTACTATCAACTTGGAAATAAAGAAATGGAATTTCATAGAATCATAGAATCATAGAATGGTTAGAGTTGGAAGGGACCTTCAAAGGTCATCTAGTCCAACCCCCCTGCAAGAAGCAGGGACATTCCTGACTAGATCAGGTTGCTCAGAGCCTCATCCAGCCTGGCCTTGAATGTTTCCAGGGATGGGGCATCCACCACCTCTCTTGGCAACCTGTTCCAGTGCTCTACAACTCGCATTGTAAAAAATTTTTTCCTAATATCTAATCCAAATCTACCTCCCTCTATTTTAAAACCATTACCCCTTGTCCCATCACAACAGGCCCTACTGAACAGCCTCTCCCCATCTTTCCTGTAGACCCCCTTGAGGTACTGGAAGACCGCTATCAGGTCTCCCTGGAGCATCCTCTTCTTCAGGCTGAACAGCTCTAACTCCCTCAGCCTGTCCTCATAGGAAAGGTGCTCCAGCCCTCTTGTCATCTTTGTGGCCCTCCTCTGGACCCTCTCCAACTGGTCCATGTCCTTCTTATGTTGGGGACTCCAGAACCGGACACAGTACTCCAGGTGGGGTCTCACGAGGGCAGAGTAGAGAGGAGAATCACCTCCCTCGACCTGCTGGCCATGCTCCTCTTGATGCAGCCCAGAATGCGGTTGGCCTTCTGGGCCTCAAGGCCTCATTGCTGGCTCATGTTGAGCTTCTCATCCAGCAGTACTCCCAAGTCCTTCTCCTCAGGGCTGCTTTCAATCCATTTTCCGCCCAGCCTGTATTTGTGCCTGGGATTGCCATGACCCAGGTGCAGGACCTTGCACTTGGCCTGGTTGAACTTCATGAGGTTGGCACGGGCCCACCTCTCCAGCCTGTCCAGGTCCCCCTGGATGGCATCCCTCCCTTCCAGCGTGTCGACGGCACCACACAGCTTGGTGTCATCGGCGAACTTGCTGAGGGTGCACTCTGTCCCACTGTCCATGTCAACAACAAAGATGTTGAACAGGGCCGGACCCAACACGGAGCCCTGAGGGATGCCACTGGTGACCGGTCTCCACTTGGACATTGAGCCGTTGACCACCGCTCTCTGAGTGTGGCCATCTAGCCAACTCCTTATCCAAGCCAATTCCTTATCCAATTTAATAGATAGAATTTAATGCTCTAATTTTGTCTGTGTAGTGTTATGATAGCATGTTACAGTCCTGTCATTCTCACTGTGATGGTGTAAAGTGCTGTGGTTTAGTCCCACTCTGCAGCTAAAATACTATGCAGCCACTCATTCAGCCTCCCTCTTCCTGCCCCGCCCAGGTGGGATGTGGAGGAGAATCAGGAGAAAAAGAAAGACAAAACTCGTGCGTTGGGGTAAAAATAGAATATAGTAAGCACATGATCCATTATACAATAGCTCACAGTGGAACCTGGTGCCTAGCTCACTTATGAGTAGCGAAACCCTCCCCTCAGTGCTGTCCCCACTTTATATACTGAGCATGACCTCACATGGTATCAAATATCCCTTTGGCTAATTTTCACAACCTCCTGTGAAAATTAACTCTATCCTAGCCCGAACCTGGACACAGGATGTAAACATATCTAAGTTTTTAAGAGAGCTCATTAACCCAACAGACAGAAAACTATCTTCCCTATTTTTCGTGTTGCTACGGTACACACAAAATGCCATGAATCTATTCTTTCCGTGTGTGTGTGTGTGTGTGTGTGTGTGTGTATGCGCACGAATGATCTTCGTCCTTCTGATTACTATGTTTATCCTTCCTATGCCTCAGTGTCCCCTTTGTAAAATGCAGATTATAATGACATTTTGTAATAGCTTTTTTTTTTTCCCTCCAGACTTCATTTTATCCACCTTGGGTTTTGTGATCTGTTTTTTGGCAATATCCAAAATACAAGTAAATATCTTGTCCAGGTTCTAGATATATTGGGCACATTGCCTTATGAAAGGGATTCCTGGTCACAGTTGCCTTTCTAGTTTCTACGGGAGAGACAATAAATAACAATAGTCCTACACTGTTGGTTTTTTTTTAAAATGAATTTTGTGTTATTGCAGTCAGAAATCATTTCCTATATCAATACACCATGCAACAAAAATAGACACTGCAAACTTGGGCAGGAAGAGAAAGGAGTGAACACAAAGCCAATAAAAGGCAAGTTCACCATTAAGGTACTTTATAAGGTATGCCTGTGTTGCCACATTGGTGCTAAGAGACAGATGCTGAAGAGTGAAGGAGCTGCTAGGAAGAACTTGATTTTGACACTGTGAATTATTTGGGAGGTTTACTTCATAATGAAGGTAGTCTCTCCTGCAGGCTGAATGCACATCAGCAGGTAGGGCCTGTTGGGTACCCTCCTTCCACTTAACTTGAATTGTACTTTCACCCAGGAGAAACAAGCTTTACCTGTTCTGAGATTAACCCTGTGATGCTAACCAAGGTATGACATGTAGGGAAGATAAGAGATTAAATTTCAAAAGCAAATACTGAGTATTTGTCTGAGTAAGGACCTCCTGGTCAAACTGAAACACAAGAGGGAAATGAATAGGCAGTGGAAGCAGGGACACGCATGCTGGGAATAAGATAAAGATAATGCCTGGGAGTGTACGGATGGGATCAGGAAAATTAAGGCATAGCTGGAGCTAAATTTGGCAAGGGATATGAAGAATAAAAAGAAGGGCTTCTACAGGTGAGTTAATCATAAAAGGAAGACAAAAGAAATTGTACACCTCCCTCCAATAAGTGAGATCAAATCTGGTGACAACTGACAAGGAGAAGTTTGAAGTACTCAGCTCCTTTTTTTTTTTTTTTTTTGCCTCAGTTTTCACTGGCAATAGGTCTTCCAACATCTCTGAACTTCCTGAATCTCAAGACAGAGACTGGGGTAATGAAGTACCCCCCTATGCAGAAAATCATGTTCAAGACCATCTAAGGAACATGAACATACACAAG
This sequence comes from Tetrax tetrax, assembly GCA_009806455.1. NCBI lineage: Eukaryota > Metazoa > Chordata > Aves > Otidiformes > Otididae > Tetrax > Tetrax tetrax. The sequence continues at coordinate 102,188 of WHYT01017496.1, forward strand.
CCTATGGGACCTGATGAGATGCACCCTAGGGTCCTGTGAGAATTGGCTGACGCAGTTGCCATACCACTCTCCACCATATTTGAAAAGTCATGACAGTCAGGCAAAGTTCCCAGTGACTGGGGAAAGGGGAAATATCAAACCCATTTTTTAAAAAGGTAAAAAGAAAGAGTCTGAGAACTATCAATCATTCAGCCTCACCTCTGTGCCCAGTGAAATCATGGAGCAGATCTTCCTAAAAGATATATTGAAACATATGGAAGACAGGGAGCTGATTAGAGACAGTCAACATGGCTTCACCAAGGGCAAATCATGTCTGGACTTTACTCACTAATTTTGGATATATTGCATTCTTACAGTCTCTTATCTCAAAAGAAACAGATTAGATGACACCTTGCAGTGGATCTGAATACCAAGATTTACTTAAAAAACAATGAGATCAGAGCTGCTTGATTACCTCAGACACTTCGTTACTAGCCCATAACATTTTATTCAGTAGGACTCGACTTCTTGCTGGACTGGGAAAGTTGGGCAGCAAGTCATACCAGCTCATTCCACGCCTTTGCTCATAGTTACCATTCTTGATCACTGGTCAGGGTCCCTCCCTGGGGGTCTCCCAGGTTTCATGCCCGTACATCTCTGTGTTCTTTGGTATCTTTCCTCACTTCCAAGATCTGTCCTCCAGCCAGAGCAAAGCCAAGATCTTCAACACCACCTTTCTGAAGTCACTTCTTTCCAAGGCTTCTTTTCATCACCAGCTCTTCTGTTTGGCATCCTAAGCCTCAATTTTTCCTAACTAAACAGTTTGTGTACAAAAGCACAACATGTGATCAGCTTCCTAATTGGTGATTTTCTCTCATGTCTTTTCATTAATGGAAGGATCTGGAATGTACTAAGTCTTTTTAGTTCAAAGGTTACAAAAATTTACAACCAGCCTGTACCAGTTCCATCTAGCAAATAGCAGACTTCTTACTGGGAGTTCAAAAGTTCAGTTCTGAGTACTAACACTCATGTACATGTATCCAATTATCTACCTCCCATTAGCTTTCACAGTTTAAAGCCTATCACACAAGTATACAACCAGATAGAATTCACTTCAACATCATTTCACGGAATCATATAAGTAAATATCTTCTAACAATGGGAATAGTTCAATTCCCAAGTGAATGAAGAAAAAGCTACTGAAGGCCAAATAAGTGATTACACAAGTGGAGAAAGGATATTGTTTGGGGAAAAAAAAATGTGCAGTGGCATAAAAATGATAACAGTCATAAGTCAGAAGACGAGCTTTGGGCAAATGTTTGAAATGCATACATTTATGCTGTGAGAACAGCACAGAAGATAACACTTATGAATGAGATGGAAAAAGAGTGCTTCAAGGTGAGCTAAAAAGATTTTGCTGAAAATTGAAAGCCCCAGAAAATTTTAAGAAAGCAGAAGAATGGATGAATAAAATATAATTATAATTGTGCTTTTATGTTTCTTTTGTCAATTCTCATTTCATATTGGTCCTAAAAGAGCTGAAACAAGGCATGTATGTTTCTGGAAGATTGATTATTGTCAAGAATAGAAATTTGCCTTGAGTGAAAAAAAAAAAAAAAATCCTTTACCTAATGACTGTATTTCTTCAGATCATAAACAGAGTAATACCTACAAAATGTTTCATTTGGTTTCAAACTTTACATTAATTACTCACACTTGATTTTTTTTAAATATCTATTTTTTTTATTATACAGTTTATAACCATAGCTGTTTTTCACATATACCGTGAGAAAGAAGACATACTTTTTAAAACAGTGAAGGTTACTTGTATATGGCTTTGGATTTAATACAGCTCTAAATTTTCAACTACTTTTTTTTTTTTAATACCATCTCTTTGAATAACAGAGTGACTCAGAAACTGCTGATCTTGAAATAGGCTGAATTTTTCAAAGTGTAAGGACTATGTTCTGGTTACAAAAGCTTATATACAGAAAGGTAGTTTTGCACCTGTTTTTTCAATCCTTTCCTCTCTACGGTATCCCACTAACTTCAGTGGAACAGTTGTTGCAAATTTCATGCCAGTAGAATTCAGTGAAAGACTGAAAGTTTGTCAGAATTAAAATTGGCCAAAGACCATTATAGTTTTATACAATATTAAATACTACTGTATGATCACACACACAGTGGTGTGTTTATAAATGCGCAAATTTATTATTTTTAAAATGTAAAAGCTGCCTCAGTTAGATGATTGATTTAAAAAGGACAAATCAAAACCCTAACCATGATGGAAAACGATAATTAACTTCAATAAGAAAAGTCATATCTAAGCAGATGGAGGAACATATGCTAGCTAAAAAGTAGATGTAATTTGCTATGTGAAGAGAAATCAATAAGACCTAGAATTTCAGTTTCTCTTTTTTGTTTGTCTGTTTTACCTTAAATAAATTGCAAAATGTTAAGTCACTAATATAAGCACAATTTCGCCAAGTACCCTAGTAGTGAAACAATGCAATATGTCCAGGCAGAGGAGGCTGCAGGTGCAATGAGCCTTACATGGTGTCTTAAGTGTATCGCTGAACTGAGGACAAAATAAGATAGAAAAAGATGTTTGCTGTAGTTAATTATGGTGAGTCTCTCTTACCTATCAATGTCCTTTTCATCAATATTTCAATTTGAACACATTCACTATAATTTTCAGCAATTGTTACTTCTACAGTTTTGTAAAAAATAATTTTTGCCCAAACTTGAAAAACTGTGCAGCCATTGATACAATATTAAGAAAGGAAAACAGTTACAAATGCCCTCCCTCCTGCAAGAAAAAAAACCAAAACAAAACAAACCCAAATGCCACACCAGGAAAACCTTCAAACAAACAAACAAACAAATCTCACAAAAAACCCCAAAACAAAACACATTTGTTTTCTGCTCAATTTGAAAAAGTTTTTCACACCTTCTCTGTTGTTCTGGGGACTGGAATGATGTTTTATTACTACTCAAACATGCAAGGCCCAAGTTTGATCCTACTAGATGAATAGAAAGGTGTTTGTTGGGGTTTTTTGTCTGTTTTTCAGTCTGTATTTTTTAAACTATTGATTCTGTTGAAAGAGAGAGAGGAGGCCAAAACAAATGAACAATTAGTCAAAATTTCAACTGTGTCTTGGCAAAGATTTTGGATATAGATTGTTCTGTGAGAAGAAGGGGATCATAAAACACTCTTCACTCTCATTGTCAGTTGTTAAAGCTTAGAGGAGCAAGAAATACTGGATATGTTAATTCTTGTAATTTAATTAACACTACTGATTTCCATTACCATCCCTTCACACTTAGCAGCTACACATTCATCTCTCACCTCCAATAAGAAATGGATACCTTTAGAAAAGAGATTAAAAAGTCAAGAGTTGGAGCCCTGCAGCCCATAGTTATGGGCCCATGCTGATTTCAATGAGCAATTAGAAACAGCCTCTGTTATGTTACCCTGTGTACACGTTTTAATGAAGTGTATAAATCTTACTTCAAAAGATTCACAGTGAAATTATTTGTGTGGAGTATTTCTTCTCCAAAGCTAGCTTCAGTGTTCTATTAAATAAGTATTGAAAATTCCTGTGCAAAGGGTCATAAAACCTTAGCATGGTTCAGTGTTATAAACAAAAGTACCAGAATGTGCTGTTCTGAAACTACTCGAAATCGAAGAAATTCAGTATTAATCAATAAAGCTAAGAAGTCTCTACAAGAGAGATTCAAACATGTTTCTCCCATGTGAAATAACAGAGCTGACATCACTTCATATATCAGGCTAATTTAATCTCAGGGAACAAGCCAGATAAACACACTTTTCTTCTTTTTCTTCATCTTTAATCTTTGTGAATTGAAGCATAAAGCCACTCTCTGACATAATACTATTTTCCTCTACCTGAAATTTTACTTTATGTGACAAATAACTGGAATTAGAAGGAGCTTCCTAGCTTAACAATTTCAGACCTTTGCTATCGCAGATAATTTTATCATACAATCTATTCATAAAATAATCAATTTTGAGAATAATTAGAAGTTTGTTTGTTTCACAATTCCACTGCTAGAAAGCTATTCCAAATCATTGTTCCTCTATTTCTTAGAAATTAGGTTAGCCTTAATGCTAGGACTGTTCCCATGTTTGACATTCTAAATGCAGAATGAGACAATAGGTGTAGTTTTATTCTGTCTTCCTAGATGAAAAATATAAACCACTAAACCAATTTTTGCAGTGATGAGCAGCCCCAGTCAGAGTTTACATTTCAGCTTAGATTATTGCTGGCTTAGCCAAAATCCATTACATCTACATAAACACAGTATTCTCTACAGAAGCTCTCAGACACCTGACATTAAAAGGGACTCTTTCCAGAAGAGTATCATATGGCTACAGGAACAGCTATTTATTTGCACGGACATCTCTCATAAACACGATTTGCAAATTTCCAATTATATCAATGGGATTTTTAGTCTTAAAGGACTGCAGAGTCAACTCTCCAAACAGCTAAGCAATATAATCTTCACCTCCTTAACAGAATATTAGGAGTTTTATACCCTAAAATACCCAGAAATTCCATCAATCTGAGCATTATTTTAGCTGCCTAAAGAGATTTGAGAAATGTAGTTTAGTTTAGTTTGTAGCTGATGTATTTCTGATAGTGTATTTAGAAGTCTTCATGTACTGGAACTCAACTTCTCTTCTACAGTATGACCTGAAAGTCAACGGGGATGTACAAGCTTTCCAGTAAAAAAAAAAAACAAACAAAAAAGTCTGAACAAATGATACCATTATGACTTTACTGAGAAGTCTGTAAAGGAAAAGATGTAAATATAAATTCACTTCTTTAAATATTTTTCCAGTGGTTAATTGTTTTAATTTTAGAAACTGTATTTATATCTTCTCATTTGAAATTTTCTAGCTAGATCATTTATACAGTGATTTTTGTTTCTCCTTTGTCAAGCAGATCAAAGAGCTCCCTGTTATTCAGTACTTTCTCTCAACAAAAGTTCTTAAACACTGTATTTGAGGAACCTTTCAATCTAGTCTTTGCTAAGACAGATAGAAAATACTTTTAAAGTTTTATAATATAAGACATTTTCTCCAGCTTGAATGACTTGAAAAAAATGTGTTGGTTTTTTTTTTACTTATTTACTGTACCCTCTCCAATTCGTCAGCCACCTTTAAAAAAACATGATATCACAAGTCTATGCAAAAATCAGATACTAATCTCACTTATTCTGTATGTGGACTATAAAGCTTTTTGTTACTCCCTAAGTTATATTCTGAGAGAACTGGCTAGCTTTTCAGCACAGCATTATCCTGGCAGTTCATTTTCAATTCCTTGCACAATAACACCTTTAAAAGCATTTTCAAGATGTCACTTTCCAAGATATAACCCCTACTCATTGATTTGTTTGGTATGTATTGGGCTTTCAGTGATTCATAGTAGTCAAAAGTTAATTTGTTGCCAGGATCTTTCTGGAGTAAACCAGTGAGTTACCTTCAAAGCAAAATTGAATGTGATTCTGGAAACTTTGCTCTAGAAACCAGTCCCAACAGGTGGTATATATGAAACTGCACCACGACTGGATGCTTTGTCCTATGCAATACTATAACACCCATTAACTCACTTTCATGATCTTATGAACATACATATCTGCAGTTTCACGCAATAAAAATATTAGCCTGACAGGAAGCAGTACAGCTCTTATGTTGATTAAGACTGAAGAAAACATGCACCAAAAAAAAAAATAATTCTATCAATCCCTACAGTTTGAGGACAATCCAAGTGGGCAACTTCTAAACAGTTCAGGGATTGCTAACTGGAGAGGACATAGTCAGCATCTGCCTTAGCAGTGCTTGTTTTCTCATGTTTGCCACTGATAAAGATATTAAAAGGCAATTGGATTTTCTTAGAGAACTCCATTGGGAAGGAGTTTGAGGATGTTTCCCCATTTGAAATTACTTTTTTGAGAAATGCTTTTCATTCATTCATTAATTCATACGTTGTGTGCTGCACTGATATTATGTAACACTAATTGTTAAATCAGAATGTCATGTCATGCTGTCAAACATCTGATAAATGTCTGATATAATTAGATATATATTTCTAACTTTATCAACAAAATTTTTACTGGCATCAAGGAATGAAATAAAGTTTGACAAAACCCATTTTCCATAAAAATGCATTAGCACATAATTATATCAATGTACTTTATTCCTCAATCAATTTAATCCCATTGAAGCTTTTAAATTGTTTTCCTTTGCGTTGCTCTCAGACTAAATGTTACTTTTACCCGATCGTGTTACTTGTTTTGTTCATTTGTTTTTAATTGTTATAATAAGAGACCTCTTTGATTTCCTTGATATCCTCTGATACATTCAGAGCAAAGATAGACAAACTATAGATGTCCTTAAGTTACCTTTTCTTGGCCACTAAGAGTAATCTAGACATTAATCAAAGTTGCTCTCCTTGGTGATGGAAGTAACCTGTTTAGTCTACACAAAGATTCATTTTAAATAATGCACATTTTTTGGTTTGTATTTTTCTGGTTTTATTTTTCAATCCTTTACTTGGAATTTTGATTAATTCTGGGAAATTAAACCTTCTGAAAAGCAAAGTGAGATTATTGCTTGAAACTATCTTGTGTATTAAAGTCAAGTAATGATCTTGTTCCCATATACAAACTAATGGCTTTTATTCATTTCTCCATCCTCCCAGGCTTTTCTGAATGAGTTGCAATTTATAATCTAAATATTTGAATCACTCACATCACCTCCCAGCTTTCAGCAATACCACTTGTATGAAATTTATTCCAATTAATAAGGAACTCCAGTTCCTCATGTATGTTTTCCAGATTCCTAAAACTTTCAAATAATCAAGTGAAATACTTCATTTTCTTGGTTAAATTGCTTCAATTTGCTTACAGCCAGCAGAGTTCGCATCTGCCCCTCATAGTTAACTTTAAATTAAATTTTCATAAGAGGGGCATCGACCTGTTGGAACAAGTCCACGAGGACGATCAGAGGGTTGCAGCACCTCTCTTATGAGGACAGGCTGAGAGAGTTGGGTCTGCTCAGCCTGGAGAAAAGAAGGCTCCAGGGAAGAACTTATTGCAGCCTTTCAATATACATAGAGGGCTTATAAGAAAGATGGGCAGAAACTCTTCAGCAGGGCTTGTTGTGATGAGGGGTAATGATTTTCAATAGAGGGAGGTACATTCAGGCTGCACATAAGGAAAAACATTTTTACAATGAGGGTGGTGGAAGACTGGAACAGGTTTCCCAGAGAGGTGGTGGATTCCCCATCCCTGGAAACATTCAAGGCCAGGTTGAATGGGGCTCTGAGAAACCTGATCTAGTTGGAGATTTCCCTGCTTCTTGCAGGGGGTTTGGACTAGATGACCTTTAAAAGTCCCCTCCAAATCAAACTATTCTATGATTCTATGATTTTATTTCCACTTAGAATTAAACTTGCCATATTAACCTCATGACATCTTATCTTTAATTTGTATACATTTCTTCTATGAACATATGTATGTATATGTAGGTGGATCAGCTGCCTATGACATAAGCCAGCAAACCATACTGTTTTGGTTTTTTTTTCCTCCAATATAATCGTATTCATCTCTTTCTATTTTCTATTTAAATGGATAGCAAGCACAGGCTAGACATTTAAAACACAAACTTTCATCTTCATCTTCAATTCACATAGTTTCTCTTTGAAATTATGCCACATATGGAATATGTGCAAGCTAGATCCTGATCTGAGGCTCCAGCAAATCACCATGACCCCACATTTCACTGAAGCAAATTAACTACTTGCTTGAAGATTTATTTTTTTCCTTTATCTTTTTTTTTTTCTTAAAATAAGATTTTAAATGAAGATAGGAATTGTGAATATTTGCTGTTAGAACAGCATAAAACCCCCAGAACTTTATAATCTTATTCCTTCAAGGGTTCACATAATGCTCTGGACCAATAAGTATGGCAGAGCTGATGGAAGTTAAAGCGATCTCTGTGTAATCCACTAGTCTTTTTATGCTGTGATCTTTTCCTAAACTCAATCCAAAGGAAAGGTGAGAAATTCTCACTCTCAACCACAGAGCTTGTCTTCTTAAATTAAGCTGCAGAGAATCGTGCTTCCAGCTCTCAAAGTCCCCCATGTATCCACCATCGCAAAAGCAAGGGGCTGTAAAACACTTGTCATCAGAGGAATGGGCAGGCAAGGATGGATAGCACGTCTGAGGAGCAGCTGACACACAGGCGCTGCAGGTGACAAAAGTAGAAGGAGGATTTGAAAGCAGCACCTAGGTGGGAATCTTGTGTGCAATCAAGAAAAGAAGTACACTAAGCAGAAATGAAAGTACAGCCTTGATGGGGAAGACAAGGACCTTGAACATGACTAAAGGGATGGTAAGCAGGGAAAGAATTTTAATTGGAGAGTTTCGTGGCCTGAGCTTCAGGAGATAAAACTGACTGTCACAGCAGCATTCTGGAAAGATTTAAGGGGAACAAAGCAAATATCCTGGCTTTTATCATAACCTGTGCAATGGTTAAATGGAGTTTTATATATGTCTATCATCCTTAGCTCTATAATGATTTTTTTAAAAGACTTGGGGAGGGGTCAAAAGAAAGTTTCTTCTGTGTTATGTGAAGGATATATTCTGGGAGACAAAAGGTTGACTTTCTAAGCTGACAATCAGAGCTAAGAATCTTCAAGATTTGAAAACATTGTCCAGCACACAAGTAAACAAAGAAAGCTCAGCATGGAAGATAATAAGCTCCTTCCAAATTGTATCACGATCACAGTACATCATGATCTTGTTTTATAAATCTAGTCCTGCCAAAAAAAAATACACACAAAAAAATTTGGACCTGCTTTGCTAAAGTAATTCTATTACTGATAACTTAAATACGCTTTTGAATTTGTTCCCTGAAAGCCTCTATACAGTTCATTTGTCATTTAAAAACACATATTACTTTTTTTTTTACACTGTAATACTAATGGATACTATACAATTAAAAAAAAAAAAAACTTCTCTACTCGTGACAATAGAGAGATGTGATAGTCTATAACGGCTATGAAACAAAGGCAACGTTGGAATTTCAAGTTAATTAACAATATTCAGGTACTTCACTGACTGAATCTTACAATTATCTTATTAACACACCCAGTAGTTAAGGCCCTCTACTGTAACACATTTGACTTCATAATTTAAAGCTTCCACAAGCATGCCAATGTTTCAACCTACAGCAAATTTACTATGGATTATTTGTTAAAATAAAAGTTATTTGAAAAATAAATTCTGGCATTACCAGTCACAGTGCAATCCTGAAAAAAAAAAAATACTACACCATCAATATACAGAGACTGAAGTCATCAGAGGTACCATTGTCAGTGTTACACTGCTTGCCCTGACAAACTTAAGAGAGTGTCAGGTTTTTTTTTTTCAGAGCTCAAATATATTTTGTGTTTGTGAGGCATTAAAAATGACAATAAAGAAGTAATCAGTCATCAGTTTGTGTATGTAGCAGTCACCTGTTTCTATACATTTGGATTATAAAAAGAGGTGTCTCTGCTTCCAATGTAACTAGGTTGTGACATTATTCTTAAAGCCATCAAATATTTTTTGTATTGTAAAACTAAAATCTGATAAACACTGAATTCTTATCCATTTGTTACTTGAGTTCTGGCATTTGGGTCTGATTTTAATAAAGCTAGGTAACAATTTACAGAACATTTTTTAAAGGACATCAAGTATTTGAGGACTGACTCCCCCTGAGGCCAAATATCAAGAAGAAAATGGAATGCTAAGTCGGATGAAACCAGAAGTTTTGCCATGGTCTGCTTAGTGAGTGCAGTACTGGAGTAGACAGAGAAGGCAGTCTCTATGCAGATACATTAGAGCTTGTCTGCTGACGCTGCATTCACACTGGAATTTACTTTACATCTGGACCAATGTGAGTCTTCACCACATGCTATTCCAGTTTCAAGGCAAACAGATAAATGTAAACCACTACCTCTGTTTTACTCCTATATTAAGTATTCAACTGATGAACATAGACCATTTGCACTGAAACCACCAGTCAGTTTAAGTTACATGTGAGTTAAGCAAGCCCTATTTGGTTTTACATTACAACAGAATGGTAGCAAAGCATTCATGCAGGTCTCAGATAGTAGAGAACAGTACATGTACAGTACAGATGTACAACCAGTACATCAGCTGCCTCTACATCTCTCTGCACACTTCAATCGCAATTGGTCTGCCCTTTGCTAGAGATGGTTTCCAGATCCTCATAGGAGGGGGGCAGTGGGCAAAGAGTTAGAAAACAAATTTGGCTTGCGCTAACCACACAGTATAAACACAATTCAGATGGCAATGACACATCTGTTACAGTTATCACTGTGTAGATTTTGCTGATCACTATATATATGTGGATCTCCCACCAATAGTTGCAGTTTTCAACTAGACATACTACTTCACCTCATCATAAATGTCTCATTCTGCTAGACACGCGGCAAAATTTGAGAACACCAAGATTAAGAAATTAGCTTAAGACCATTGAATGTTTTGCCTGAAGCTGCTATCAGTTTCAGAATGGGATGAAATGTTTGGATTCCTCCTGCACCTCCTGAAAATTGTGTCGCGTTACCAAGTTGCTAGAATTCGGAAGACTCTTCTCTAAAGAATTTCTCTTTTCCTCTTACAATGACAGTAATAATCATTTTAGTATTAACAGAATAAAAAAGAAAGAGAACTGATCTACGACAAAGGTCCTCTTATGCTAGTCCTTCCACAGGAACCTGTTCACCATCGATGTGGCACCATAATCTCTGACTCATCCCATCACTGTTATATGACAGTTAAATAAGGTAAGTAGAGCACAATTGCTAGAAGGAACTGAAGTATTATAAACTTATTTCTTATTAACCATAATAATTATTCCTGAAGGATTATGTGTATTGCAGCCATTATTTGAGACATTAACACCCTCTTCTTGATGGAGAATTCTCAGTTGTGTCTGCTGCATGCTTCCCTCCCCATCATTAGACGCCACTAACTGCTTCCCTTCCATCTTTGTTCTTCTTTCTTCTACATCTCAACAAAACACACTTCATTTGTAACGGAAATCTCTCTCTCCTAATTGAGGTTTCCAGGGAAGCAAAGTGAGATAATTTAATTACACTCCAAATAGCTACTCTACCTCAAACTGTTCAAATCTCTTTAAATTAAACCTCACACAATGGATGGCATACACATAATTTTACAAACGTAAAAAAGTATCATGGGCAATACATATCTCAGACTAAGCTTGACAAATGAAATAAAAATTAGCTTTATAGCTCAGTCCTTTACATAGACTCATTCACAACATTTATGATATCAGAAACAGGAAGAATATCCTGGTCATAACACTGTGTCCAGCCACTTTGAAGACTAGAGGATGCACCAAAGTAGTTCTGCCACTTTTGGTCTCTTCAGAAAAGGAGCAAGTCTGACAGCATATAAATTGTACTTTGCTGGAATTAGACTAACCAAACTTCTTCCAGGCAATTAGTAGATATTTCTGTCTATCTGCATACTTACATGCCCTGTATTAGCACACTCTCTGAGCATTTCGCAAACTTTAACGAGCTGCATCGAATGCAGATGTAGAACCTATACTGCATCTTGTCAGTAGAAGATAAGCGAGGTGAGGCTAAGAATGGTTCTTGATGAAATATCAATGTTGAAGGGCTAGTAATCAATAGAGAGCATGGAAGTTTAAAAGTCTTGATCATTAATGTTTATTTAAGATCCCTTGGATTTTTCTCACAGAACTAAAATGATAGTAAAGGGGAAAGAGACTGAAGTTTAATTCTATGTAAACTCTTTATGAGATTAAGTTAGCATACAGTTCATCACGAACTTCAAAGTTCGGTGACACTAGCAACACAGTTCTGTCTCTGTTTTTGCAGTTGTACAGAAGAAGCATATTTACATGAGATGCTTAGCTCACCCTACACCAGATACGAGCTGTCATAATGTTGGACTATGATTAGCAATGGGAGGAAGGTAGGCATATTGAGAAGAAAGTCTGGAAAGACTGAATTAATGTTATTTGAAAATATTTTTTTTTTCCCCCCAGATTTTGGCACTTATATACATAAGTGAAAGTTTTTTAACAAATACATTTGCTTATTATATTCTCTTTAGTTCTTTGCTGTGTTTGAATATAAGCACTTCCGTGACCTTTGTTGGAAAACTATTTCTTTCTGTGGCAATTATAAATAAGAGCCTCCTAATGGCTGGATGATTATGCAGAATTTGGTGACCTCCAGGCTAGATTGCAGCTATGTGTTGCACTTAAATACTTGTAACCACACACTTTCAGCAGGTGTGGGTAGGGAGAACAGCTTTTTCTGTGAACTGGAAAAGGATATTTCTGACTTCATCCATCACTAAAAAGATGGAAATACTTTATAGGAATTTGTTTCTATTACCTTTAATAGAAGTTTCTGAAGGTTGACAATATCCCATAGGATGAGACACTGTGTGGTTGTACAACAAAGAGATGTAAGACATCACACCTAGAGCCATAGTGGCAACACATAACAAAGGACAGTTTCACAAGCTAACCTCTCAGAATCATAAAGATAAGTTATTTCTTAAAGAAAGACTGAAGAAACTTTCCAGCCAAATGAAAAATGAGATATGGTTACAAAAACGTGAAAGCAGAAAAGGTCTTTCCTTAATCCTTCTCCTTTTTCAAATAAATTTTGTCAGATAATGAAGGTAAAAGATGGTAGATGCAGAAGGTAACAGCAACCAGAAAACAGTAGTGGTTCACAGTGGAGAAAGAACAAGAACAAGAACCTGGACTAGGATGCACTGATGAAACTGTCATTGATAGGCAGGCTAAAATTAAGGAAAACTGAAGCAAATGAAAAAGACATAAATAAAATGATTTACATCTCAGGGAATAGAAAGAACAATTATTTGAAATTGGAAGCCATGTAAGGAGGCAAGAATAAACTAAAAATTGTCAAGTCTGAAACAAAATGTAACTAAAGAATCATTAACAACAGACCAAACTGAAAAAAAAGTGGTTACTAAAAGGGCACGCAGAAGTTCATTTCTTATATCTGCAATGGGTGGGAAACCCAGAAAAACAGTTGTCAAAATCCATTACTATCAGCTGGAGAACCTCCTTCTTCTAGGATAGGGAGACATTTTTTTTACTGATTTATAAAATGCTAATGTTCTAGAACTGTCTTAACAGGGACATTTGAGCTGAAAAAAAAGAGCTGAAAAATAAAATAATGTAGCATTATTTAGATGAAGGTGAGGCCTCTCTTTAAATTTGTTTGCTTTTGAGTTTTACATTTTACAATTTTTACCCATTACCTTTTTCCTATTACATAAAATTAGGAGGTACTTACTAACGGCAGAAAAAAATGGTTATTACACAAGAAAGAAGTGGTAATAAAGATATTTTGAGATTTGTTCCTTTTTCACAATTCCACCTTAAAGCAATCAACAAAGGAGAAAGGAAAAAAAGCAAAGGTCTTGAATCACCTTATGTCTGCAATAATGCAAACCCGGAATGGAGATAGAGTCCCATCAATTTTTTTTTTGGCCTAGAGATACACTGTGAAGGTCAGAAAGCAGAAAGAGGGAGAACTCGTCTGAGGGTAACCATTTGAAATAAGCTTCCAGAGTCTCCAGGCTGCCCAGAGTTAATATAATAAGTAAGAATTCTCAACGTATTCATTTTAGGTAAATGCTTGGAGATGCATTTTTATGTGAAGAATCCTTACACTGAAGAATTCAAATACAAATGTAGATAAAGCGTAGATCAGATGACGGAGTGTTATAAATTAATTTTAGGTTCACATTATATAGGGTCTCTGAAGCCCAAGGATTTTATGTCAAAGAGCTCGACTGTGATGACATAGGTATTTGACCTGGTTGATAGGCTACATACTTTTGAAGTACTTCCTTCAAAAGTCCATAAGACTTCTATAAAAATATAGAAGAATGATTCCACTGAAGCAGTACTCAAGACAAAGGAGAGGGCAAAATAGACCTTGATAAATAGCAAAGAACATGACAATAATATCTATACTTTCCAATGTTTAAAGTCCTTTCTGTAGGATGGCAAAAAATAAAAGCCAATGAAAAAAATACATAATGAGTGTGTTTCAGAAAATTGGATTTTTTTTTAAAAAAGCAAACATAGATATAGTGATTAAAATCACTAAGAATAAAAGTATTAAAGCTTGTGAGAAAAAGATATGTTAAGAAATGGCACAAGTACAAAAAGTGAGTTCTCTACAGTCTGGATAATTGTTAATTTTTTGACAATAATACAGTTGAAACATGGTTTTTACCAGAGCACTCTTTTTGAAAGAAACAGGATTACATTTTATTACAACATATATCAAGATATATCTCTACAAGTGAGAATAGTGACCATGAATAACCTCATTAAATTAATCTGCATTACTGCAAAAGGACTTAACATTATAATAAAATGGAGGAAAAATTAGAAAAAAATTGCAAAGTTCCTAGCAGACATCAGGAGACACACTTCAGAGATGCAAGAACCATTTTTCAGAGAAAATTGGTTTAATTAGTCTTCTTTCTTCTTGTACCCTTCTTAAAAGAAAGAAGATAGTGTAACACTAGACAAACATAACTCACTTACTGAAAAAGAAAAGAAAGAAAGAAAGAAAGAAAGAAAATAATAGGAATAAGAAATCTCAATTTGACCTCAAAGATTACTATAGGATCAGACAATGTCTCAAGCCAGTACAAGCAGACTTTTACAATGGTTTCAGGTGTAGAATCATAGAATCATAGAATCATGGAATGGCTAGGGTTGGAAGGGACCTTCAAAGGTCATCTAGTCCAACCCCCCTGCAAGAAGCAGGGACATTCCTGACTAGATCAGGTTGCTCAGAGCCTCACCCAGCCTGGACTTGAACGTTTCCAGGGATGGGGCATCCACCACCTCTCTGGGCAACCTGTTCCCAACTCTCATTGTAAAAAATTTTTTCCTAATATCTAATCTAAACCTACCTCCTTCTAATTTAAACCCATTACCCCTTGTCCTATCACAACAGGCCCTACTGAACAGCCTGTCCCCATCCTTCCTGTAGGCCCCCTTGAGGTACTGGAAGACCGCTATCAGGTCTCCGCAGAGCATCCTCTTCTCCAGGCTGAACAGCCCCAACTCTCTCAGCCTGTCCTCGTAGGAGAGGTGCTCCAGCCCTCTTATCATCTTCGTGGCCCTCCTCTGGACCCTCTCCAACTGGTCCATGTCCTTCTTACGTTGGGGGCTCCAGAACTGGACGCAGTACTCCAGGTGGGGTCTCACCAGGGCAGAGTAGAGGGGCAGAATCACCTCCCTCGACCTGCTGGCCACAGTACTCTTGATGCAGCCCAGGATGTGGTTGGCCTTCTGGGCCGCAAGGGTGCATTGCTGGCTCATGTTGAGCCTCTCGTCCACCAGCACTCCCAAGTCCCTCTCCTCAGGGCTGCTCTCAATCCATTCTCCACCCAGCCTGTATTTGTGCCTGGGATTGCCATGACCCAGGTGCAGGACCTTGCACTTGGCCTGGTTGAACTTCATGAGGTTGGCACGGGCCCACCTCTCCAGCCTGTCCAGGTCCCTCTGGATGGCATCCCTCCCTTCAAGCGTGTCGACAGCACCACACAGCTTGGTGTCATTGGCTGAGGGTGCACTCTATCCCACTGTCTATATCGCCGACAAAGATGTTGAACAGAG
The DNA here is from genome assembly GCA_009806455.1 of Tetrax tetrax. Classification (NCBI taxonomy): domain Eukaryota; kingdom Metazoa; phylum Chordata; class Aves; order Otidiformes; family Otididae; genus Tetrax; species Tetrax tetrax. Next base: position 117,951 of record WHYT01017496.1, read on the forward strand.
CCGGGCCCAACACGGACCCCTGAGGGACACCACTGTAACAATGTCTGGCTCCAGAGAATTCTGCAGCATCTGGTGCAGCTGTTGTTGTCCAGATGTCTATAGGCAGACTTGGGTGGGATTCATCTGCCGGACTTAGATGTTTAGTAGTCAGATAATCTAAATTTTAAACATAGTCATAAAAGCTTAATTTATCACTTTAGTCCCTTTTTTATTATCAATTGGAAGGAAGAAGAGTCTCTAGAGGGCTATTTATCACCTCTTGGAGTAGTTACATAACACAGGCCATGACAATGCCTTAGATGTAGATTATTAATTTACTTGGATACATTTAGGGCATATGAGTCCCAACAATCATTGTAACAGACGAAATTTCACTATTTTCGGGATAATAAAATTCTAAAGACATCTCAAAGAATGTTATTCTGCTTGACAGAACTGAGCTGGCAGAACTTGCCCTTTCTTATGGTTCCTCTGCTTTTAGGCTTTTAGTAACTTTATGATAAACTATCTCTTCAATAAACCACAGGCTAGATTAATACAAGCTCCTCTTCCTGCTCTTTCTGCATTGCAAAAAAAATAGTATTCCTGGGTTTCGTTTTTGCCTTTTTAGGCTTCTTCAATAAATACTGATCGAATACATAGGACCTGGTGGTCTTGTTTCCAGTAAGTACATAATTCTTCTTCTTCTTGTGAATTTGAAAGAACTTTGACATCTTCTTCCTGTTACATACAAATAGATTATCTGTATTTTTTTCCCTATCAGTTCAAGCTCTCTAACGTGTACTTTTCTGGGGATGCACTGTAAGCTATCATTCCCAGAATGCTTTCCTGGTCCATGCCACATACCTGTCCAAGTGAACTCAAAACAACTTTTGAATGTGTAAACCAGACAACTCCATTTCCTGCCATCCAATTTGCACTTGTAAATGTCAGTTTGCCTGTAGAAATGCAGATTCTTACACATGTAATATTTGCATCTACACAAGTTTTGAAAATTTGCCTCTAGGCAGACAATCACATTAACCAAGAGCAAATTGTTCCTTTTCTTAAAAGCAAAAAAGTTACCAAACCTTCAGATGAAAAGAACACTTCAGCTAAAGGTCAGGAAATCCAGCTGTAATTTGGCTTTAACTAGTGCTTTAGATCTCAACTTTAAATTCTAATTAAAGATTGAGGTAGAAGCATGAAATTCTAATAAGGAAGCTGTAGGCTATGTTTTTTCAGTGTTATATCATGTCCTCTGTTATTTCTAAAAGGAGAATATCATTTTTTGTGTACACAGTATAATTTATGGGCTTGTTTTTCTCACAGAGAAGAACATGGAAGTTCTATGAATAGTACCTGACTACTGCTATACAGGAAAAAAAAAACAAATCAGCGTGTTCTCTCATTTAGGATTTTTGTTTTTTTTTCCCTGCATTTTAAATTTAAATGGTTTTTTTTTTTTGGGGGGGGGGGGGGG
>WHYT01017496.1:135370-155402 GCA_009806455.1 Tetrax tetrax
CCCTCTCCCGTCTGTTCATAAGTTATTCACTAAGTAAATCAAATATCTATATTAGATACAGATCATATTATTTATTAGTCAAGTTAATATAATACGCACACATATATAAATATTGTAAAGATAATTCTGAGAAGACTCATAAACTTCCCCTGAATACTCTGCAAACAGTAATCACTTTACTCCACCACAATTATAAAGAAACTCTGATGTCTTTTCTGGGTCCCAGCTATCGGTGTGTACAAACACCTTACAATGATTTGAATTTAATTATTTTAATTTTAAAACATTGATATGGGAAGAAAATGCTATGCTTCTGTTACAGAGGAAGTAAAGGAAGACTAGGGCATAGTATCTTTAAAAAGAGTGGCATGGTTTTGTCCCAGACACACAGCAAATCTGTAAAGCAGCCCTCCATCCTTTATAATGACTAATCACTGGACCACACTTCGCCTCCATCTCTGTGCTTAATGTCTGTATCTCTCTCAGAGCTGGGCTCTCTCTGAGGTAAAGATGGACCCCAGAATGTATCCTCATTGCCAGCTTGCTCTGGAGATAACCATGGCTGAGTGCCAACAAAGACTGATCTGCACTGATAGACACACAAGGAAACACTTTTGCAGTGCCTGTGCAAATTACAGCAGGGTCCAGCCCGGAAAATTAATTTCTCACTTCAAAAACAATGAAGAGGCCAGTAAATCTTCCAACGGAACTGGAAATAGTGCACCTCTGCTCTACATAAATGTGTGAAGTAGAAGTTCAAAGGTTATCCTTGAATCACGGCCTTATGTAAAATCAGCCTGCTACCATGTCACCATCATATGGTAATACTTTAAACACTTTATTTAAGTATTTCATTTAGGAAACAATTACTGTATGTTTTTGTCTAATATAATTAATAGGTCAAGCAGCACTTATTAAGTCTTTAGGCATTAATTAACATTTAAAAATTATCACATATGACACATTAATTAGATATCAATCACTTATTAGAACTACTGACATTTAATAAGCATTTTAATTTATACCAAACTATTCTGCTGTACATATCTTTCCAAACTACAAGTCTCTGCAAACAGTACTTAAGGAGTTTAACATGTTAACTCCTATTTTGTCTTTGTAATTAGCATGTACATAGAAGCCCAATTTATACCTTATATACCTTAGTAATAAAAACATATTTATATATTTTCAGTTCATGAATAAATGACAAAATTTTTAATAAAATGCATATCATGCATATTGGAATAATTTTAAGAGCATCATAGAAATGAACAATCCCTTTGTTCTGTTTCTGTGTCAAATTCGAACTTAAATCCTCCTCTGATTCTACTGTCCTGTCCTGAGGAAAGAAATTCAAGTGTCCAAGCATTAATTGCTGACCTCTGTCACCTCTTAATTATGCATTCTTATATGTTCTTTGATACTTCTCTTACATAGTTATCTCCTATTGTCAAGATCTTGCCATTAGACACTTCACAGGCGTGATCTCTCTCTTGACCTACTTGCACTTATTATCAGACAAATTTTATAATACCAAGTAAGTACTTAGAATGGCATATAAAACCCCTACAGGGTGCCCAGACTTTACAAGACTAAAGTCCACGTTGGCAGCTTGACAAGAACCAGAGAGCTACGTTTCTTCTGCACATACTTTTGCATATTTTTCCCCATTAATATATGCACTAACCCATAAGATACTTACATATTTGCAACTTTGTTGAACAAATAGATATCACCTGTTTATTCATTAGATGTTTCTTGTCTAATGTACACCTCTCTGATAAATTAAGGTGGAACTTTAGAGTGTGCAAATATGGAGACTTTCCCAGCTTTCTCTGTACATTTGCTTGAAACAGTACCAGGCTGGGTCATCTGGAAGAGGAAGGCAGTATGGCAGTAGCCTGTAGCAGGGCGGGCATGAGGTGCTTTAAGCATGTACTTCTTTGAGTTGGCGACATCCTCGTTTATCTATCTGCCTCTATTCTGCTCATTGAACACCAGTATCTGGTAGTGGGACATACTCTACAGTGTCATCCATGTGAAGCTTCAGCTAGAACCACGGAAGAATGTGAGAGTGCGAGTCAACCATAGGAGTTTCACCCACAATGCATGAGACTTGATGGATGTGAAGCACATGTGATGGCTTAATTGAGCTAGCAAAGATAACAAGAAGTAGTGAAAGCAAGCTTTCCAGATGTTCTGGGAATATACATGTGAGTATCCATACTGTCTTCTTTCATTACAGCAGTTAGCTGGATTAAGATACAAAATGTAGGAGAACATGTTACGTTTTCACCTTTTCCTTGCAGTTTTGACCAAGCCTAAAGGTAATTAACTGGCTTCATGTAAGTACTACACAGTTATTCTGATAAGAGTAAGAATCAGACCAATAAGGAATGAAAACACATTAATTCTTTTTTTTCTCTTATTTTCAGGTGGAAAACAAAAAGGCAGTTGAGTTGAAGGCTAGACTGCAAAGAAACCTTACAACACTGAGTCTTGCAACATGTATGTTCTTTAGCCATGTCAAATGTAGGGATCTGAAGTAAACTAGTTTCCTAGGGTCTCTCAGTAGTCCATAGAGAATGACCCGCATAACCAATGAATAGTTCAGAGCAGAAACAAAACTCATTTCTCAAGTACAGTCTATAGCCCTCAGGTAAATACCTTAACTCTATAAAATGCAGGGGAGGATTAAATAGGATTCACAACATACAGCATGATGTGCAAGTTTTATAATAGAGAAGGTCAAGACTTAAATCCTGTACTTATGTCAGACCAGGCTTACAACTCAGAAACCTCTCCTGCACTCGTGCGCTTGTGTCCCTCCTTTCAAAGTAACAGGCACCTCTTTCTTGTAAAACATAGATGTCAGGGAATGGTGTTCCTACTATTGAAATGGGATTCAGACTGAAGGGATTCAAATCCATGTAATTATACAGCTGTGAGATGCTGAGGAATCTTGTCATTTCGGCACTGTGTTACTCTACAGAAATTAATGTAGAACAACTTGGGCTAGAGAGAACAGTGGAATTCCAGTGACTGCAGTCATCTGCTGAAGTAGAGGACACCTACCTCTTGACCCCATCTCCAAGGACTGTTATATGGCTTTATAAACCAAAAGAGTGAATGAAGCCATAAGGAGGCCTAGCAGCCAAGAACAAAAATAACATTTTAAAATTTTAACCCCCACTGAAATATCACTTACAGTGCTTGCTCTTTTCACTGCCATGCATCTGCTTGGCGGAATTTGTTGCCTCTTGACATGAGGAGATCCCTATTTTCTTCTTTTTTAAGCCCACATTTAAGACTGATTTGTTTTCATTGACTTTTAACTGACATTAGCTAATTATTAACTCTGCAGGATAGATTAAATTTTAATTTTAATGTCATTGTAAAACACCATGAGCTGCCTCAGCATGATAAGATACTATAAAAGTTTAAATTGTTGTTATAAGTTAGCCACCTGTTCAAAATTTTAAAAATCTACACGTTTAAATCAATCACACCGCACTGGATGCCCCATCAAAGATAATGTTGATATATTATACTCTTAGCTGTAGTTGATACAGAGTCATTATTCTCCAGAATGGTAGTATTTGACTTTATTTTGTAGAGTCTTAGTTGGGATTGCAGTGTCATTTTTTAAAATACTAAATACACTCCAATGTGTATTTTCCAATCTGCTAAATTACTCAGAGATTACCCTGGCTAAACAGTACTTTTGAGGTTCTGTCTGATGTATGAGACATATGTCGGAGATGTGCTGTTCCAGAAGGAGTTCCTGGAAGTACTGTGGAATGGTAGAAACTCCTGTGTTCATACAGTTCTTGCCATCTCTGGGACAAATCAGAATTGGATAAAATGATGTACAGAAAAAACAAAACAAAACAAAACAATACCTTTCTGTCTCAGGAGACAATGGATGAATCTGCAGGCTGGAGCAAATGAGATTTCTGTCTTAGGCATGGTATACCAATAGGGAAAAACCACTTATTCTGGATTGTTTACTTATTAAAAAAGGTTAATATTGTTCCTATGCCTATCTTGTCTCTTCACATGGTAAGTTCACTATTTCTACAAGTACTACAAGTACTATATCCTACTGAAAGTAAGAGGGTTATTTCTATAGCTTCAATAAAGAAAGGCAAGACACTGAGACTCCATATTTTTGTAGACAGTTCTGCAGTCAGGGAACTGACTTTACTACCTCCTGTTCTTTTTGTGCTCAAAAAAAAGTTTGTAAGTAAACCAAAAGGCATGGACTTCAGCGGTTAATTATAACTAAAACAATCTTCAGCAGTCTTGAAGCTGAATGACCTGTTCAGCTCATTCATTATTTTTCCTTTGAATGAACATAGATTCTTTCTAACACCATACAAAAAAGCTATGTTCCCTGAGACAGGTGACAGCAGACCCTTTAGTTTCCCTTTCCTGCTGATTCCTCGAGTAGGAATTCTGTGAAAGACCCTCCAAAGAGACAAATTTTTAACTTTGTTATTGAGGTGGGGAAAAAGGCAAAAGAGGATTTATCTGACAGCCTGAGGCTTAGTATGGGTTTACCATCTGCACCCATCTAGCACTGTGCTTCTGTGCTTCCTGCGCGCAATGTCTGTGCATAAGACACTAAGAATCCGTACCCTGACAGTGATTACTAGTATCAGTGCAGCTGCTAGATGACAGAGGGACAGGGGATCATACATAGGTTCTGAGGTTAAGGAGCATGAGCTGGCTCACATCAGTGCTGCTGAAAACAAGTTTACTTTAGAGCATGCTCCCTGTACCCACATGCCATAGCTCTTCACCCTGCGTATCTCCAGGTTCTGTGTGTTCCTCCTACAAACAAGTGTAATTACTGCTTTTGTGAATTTTCACTCCAAAGTGTTAAAAAAAAAAAAAGGGAAGGCCACCGTACATTTTTTACTGCCTATGAATGCTGTTCTAGCATTTTAACATCAGAATATATGCTGTATGTCATGAGATGTCCTATGACTTGTTTAACTGTTATCTTGGAAAGAGTGAGTGGCAATGGTCACTTGGCATGGCCAAGGAAAGAATAAATGAGTGGAAAAGAATATCAAATTCTAGTGCCCAAGCTTTCTCTCTGGGACTGTTTTTCACCAAAATAAGACTTTCATAATTCTGACTGAAAATCAGTGAAGTTAAACTTATAGATTATTTAGACTATGTCTATATTGTGGGGTGGGGGGAGGGGGGAAAGGTGGGGGGGAGGAGTGGGGGATAATTCCTTAATTTTGAAACGTGCCTTTTTTCTAATACAGACAAATCCTTTGGAGCTTTAGAAAAATTTACTGTATCTTTCTTTAGAATTCTAATTGTTGTTTGCCTCTTTCTGTTTGGGTGTTCTTTAGTAACTTAGTAGTGGAAAGCTGAAATGCTGTTTGGCAGTTTTTCCACAGGTGTGTGTGGAGAATTTCTGTCCTAGCATTTCTCCACAAAACAATTCTGTGTAGGCTACAAGAGATACCACAACAAAGGGGAATATTGAGACCTGACATACTATGTCATCTGTCATTTCTGACAAATGTAAATGCAAGAAAACAAGACCATATGAGTCAGGGTTGAGTGAAAGGACATCAAAGACTAGTTTCAGACTCTTTTTCTTTATCTCTATTGTTTTTCTCCAATTTATCTATACACTGTATTTCTTATTCTGAGTTTTCCTCGGATATAAATTTACCTTCTCTTTTAAAGAAACAATACAGCCCAGCAGTGGCTGTGAAATGTCTGGTAGTGCAGGAAATTAATATCAAGTTTTGGAGGGTAGCTTCTGTTAGAAGAAAACATATTCAACTGCCTGAGAGAGGAGAGGCTGCTCCTACTCAATGTCCCTAGGTCTGACCAGTAGTCAGACTGCAGATATATTCTCAGCAGGCACACACGCCAAGCACATATAACACCACCATATACACACGGCCAGCCACACAGACTACAGACAGACACACACACTCAACACCTCCATATACATAGACAGGTCCAATGGCCTCATCCTGCTCCTCTCTCTGACTGAGCAGAATAGAGGTCTGCTAGTGAGAATAACCATATATATATATACATATGTACATACATACTGTGTAGATCTGTCCAGTAGCTTCCCTTGTATCCCAGTCTCACCGGTTGCCCGTATCTGGATATTCGAGCCCCTGAGGGTGCAGTCTGTTGCTAGTACAGATTGTTTGCACACACATGCACACACAGAAAGACACACAGGACTTCCCTGGTCCCAATAGCCGTTCCCACTGTGCTCTCATCCCTAGACACACAGGCTGGCCCTGGGAGACCCATCCAGCACCTTGTTCCCCAAGGTGAGACCCCACCTGGAGTACTGTGTCCAGTTCTGGAGTCCCCAACATAAGAAGGACATGGACCAGTTGGAGAGGGTCCAGAGGAGGGCCACGAAGATGATCAGAGGGCTGGAGCACCTCTCCTACGAGGACAGGCTGAGAGAGTTGGGGCTGTTCAGCCTGGAGAAGAGGAGGCTCCAGGGAGACCTGATAGCGGTCTCCCAGTACCTCAAGGGGGCCTACAGGAAGGATGGGGACAGGCTGTTCAGTAGGGCCTGTTGTGATAGGACAAGGGGTAATGGGTTTAAATTAGAAGGAGGTAGGTTTAGATTAGATATTAGAAAAAAATTTTTTACAATGAGAGTTGTAGAGCACTGGCACAGGTTGCTCAGAGAGGTGGTGGATGCCCCATCCCTGGAAACGTTCAAGGCCAGGTTGGATGAGGCTCTGAGCAACCTGATCTGGTCAGGGATGTCCCTGCTTCTTGCAGAGGGATTGGACTAGATGACCTTTGAAGGTCCCTTCCAACTCTAACCATTCTATGATTCTATGATTCTATGATTATTTCACCTACACATCAGCTAGCTAGGCTTGATCCTCGCTAGCAATCCCACACTCCCTTGCACACCTGTACTTGCTCCAGTTGCAATACCACAGGCATATGGGCATCTGTGACTCCCGATATGACTCCATTTGCTGCACTCATACCTACACAGACACCTCCTTTCAGCACATGGACATCAAGTAGAGAGCCCTCATCCAAGAAAGAGCTGGAAAGGAATTTAATAAAAGGATAAGACAGACTGTGCTGGTCAGGCACAGGACAAAGCCAGACAAGTGTACTGACTCGTCAGCTATTTACATGTCACCAGCCCTTTTTATCCCCTTAACCCTCTATTTCCCACACTTATTTCTCCCAAGATCCCCTAAATCCTTCAGTTGTGTCTCCCTGCTCTCTCCCTTTCCTCCTTTAAACATCCTGTAATAAGTCCTGTGCCATGCTGAACTGCTCTTCCCCTGGATCCCATAATATGTTCTACCTCCCTAGGCAACAAATTCAATGGTTAACCTGAGAGTGGCTCCTGATAATTCTTCTTTATGTATTCCATGCCTGGACAATGGGTCTGAGGTTCTGCTGGGACAGCCCCAGGAGAGGCCTGGACAGGGTGGTAGGTCCTCAGGAGTCCTTTGTTTGAGTTTCCATTTGCCATTGTGCATCCCATTGCTCCTCTAATTTCCACAGAAAGGCCTTTGATGAGCCCATGGACCCTTATGATGCATGTTGGAGTAGTCCAGCAGGGTGTTACATGGTTTCCCTCTTCTGTTGTTCTCTTTCTGAGCTCCTTTCTGGGTCAGTAGATGAGTTTTATCACATAACCTAATAGTTTTATCTCCCTACATTAGCTTAGTGCTTGTTGGAGACCTTATATTGACAGTTTTCAAAATCTAATTGTATTTAATCGAGTGGTTTCAGTCTCAGAATTTAATTGGGAATAATGGGTTTACTCTCATTCTCTGAAAAGGAAGTATAAACATCTTCCCTAGCTATAAAGAAACCTTTAAAGTGGTGACCAGAATTAAATTAATTTTTATAACTATGTGTTCAGAATCCATATAGTTCTTATCTCTTCAGTATCCAAGGATCATGCTGTCTGAGTACTCTTTAATATAATTTTCTTGTCTGAAGTAGAAGAATTTATGCCCAAGAACTTCTGGAGAGGTGATAAGAAATGGCTACTCTCATCTTCCAGCAGAGATTCAAATGCAGCAGCTTGCCCTATGGTTACCAAATGTATACCCTGAGCTCATGGCAGGTGCTAGATGCATATCTCTGATATCTGAGTGGAGTGAATATTCTCTCTTTGGATCTGTAGTACCTAGCAGAAATATTTATTTCTATTCAGCCCAAGGAACCATCAGCATCTATAAAATAATTGACTCTATATTTGCCAAACCTTTGGGCAATAAGTAACTCTGTCTGCACGCACTCCCCTTTTATCTTTCAGAAAACGTTTAATTTGGTCTACAAGCAGTAAAATTTCACAGTCTTGTCAGCCGTGCTTTTTTTTTCTGTTGGATATGTTTGCACTATTCCTTAATGATTACATTTTATGGTAATTTCACAGATACAGCCTTGGTCCTCTATGTAGTGTACCCATTATCTTTAGAAAAGCATTCAAACTTTCAGAAGGTAAAAAATGGACAAGAAATACACTGAAAAATGTATTAAAAAAATTGTCAATATCCATCTAAACAAGACTCTAGGATGAGTAAAATCTTACATGTTTTCTATTGACATTTGCAGAACAAATTTTGTAGAAATGAAAATCTGAAAACAATTATGTTATGCAGTAAACTTTGGAAGAACTTTTAGAAAATTATCCATTGAGAATGTAAAAAATATCTAATGTGTTCATGTTGCTAGATTAAATTCTTCTCTTATCTGAGTGGTTTGCTGTCTGCTGCTTTTGCAGCAGAACAAAATACAAATGAACCTGCATTATCAAAAGGCACTAGAAAGCTTAAAAATTATATTTAAAGTACAGAGAATGAAAACCAGTTCTTTAGTAAAACTGTGTGTCTGTCAGGGGTAATGCTTTCTTTTTAGTTTTTGATAGATCAGAATTCTTCAGAATAACATATTATGATTGTATAAAATTGAACTGGAAAAAAAAAAGTTGTTTCAAGGGTTATATATTCTGGAGTTTATTTAATCTGATCTTAAAAAAAAAAAAACCCAAAACCCACTAATACAAATAAACAGCTCCTCTAAGAAGTAGCTGTCTCCTTCATTAGTAAGAAAGAATTTTCCTAAGCAGAATGACTTCTTACCTAAATTATTGGGGTCTACAAGATAAGGGTCTGCATCTGATTTAAGTGATTAAGCCCTTATTAAGCCCCAAGTGAGCTAAGTGATTAAGCCCAGAGAGTGATCCATCTCACCCTACATTTTACTTTTGCAAATGGTCATTATAAAAGACAGCCTGGGCTCAGTTCGAATGCTGCATGTAGGTATTCAAGATACTATGAGCTATATCCCTCTGGGGCTGGCAGAATGACATGATACTTACAGTAAGGTATGACTGTAGAAAAAAGAACCAAAGGTCTTATGAAGCTATCCAAAGGTACTCTCTGAGCATCTGAAACGGCACTAGACACTTATGCTTAGGCAGCTTTTAAAAAATCCTCTCATTTAAACCTTGGATGAAACCCATAAGACTTGACCTGGTACATAGGCTATTACCATACTATATGCTCTGTCCTGATTTGTGTTAAATCATTTTTTCCTCTCAACTTAGAGAAATAAAATTATAAATGAGATACATGAAGTAAACTTTTCCTCTTTATTCAGTACTGAGAAGGGCCTCAGTGAGAGTACTCTTTCCAGTTTCAGGCAAGATGCGTTAAGGATAAAGGAAAACTGAACAGAGCCCAGCAGACAGCCACAAGAATGCTGTGGTCAATGAGAAATTTATATAAAAGGAAAGTTTTGTGAAGAAAAAAAATAAAATGAATAGAAATACATAAAAGTAGCTTCTCACTAAAGCACTTTTTCTTTTCCATAGATTCCACTGTGCTTCATGGTCACTGGAACAATGATAAATTGGCTTAATTTTTAGTGAAGAAGTTTTAAATTAGAATTTAGGACTTTTGAAACAGTAAGATTTTGTGCACAAAAATGGCCTCCCAAGGAAGGTAATGAGATCTCTTTCACTGGACATTTTAAAGTATAGTACTAAAAAAAAAAAAAAACCTAACAGATATTTGAGGTGATTTTGATTCTAGCCAAATACTTCTCAATCAGTTTTTAAAGAGATGATCAGATAGGTGTTTGAGGTCCTTGCAATCCATACCTCTGTAGTTCATTAAGTGATTACTTAGCTTCGGTCAGCTTGAAACTAGGTTCCTAGCTTAAGCTAATCCTCTACACTCTGCTGATTTAATGGTGAGAGGAAAGTGAATCCTACAAGTGATTCCATCCGTCCAATCACAAGCTAGGTGAATCATTCCATGGAAGTAGCGGTGGCTATAATCAGACTCATCTGCAGGGGTGTTTGGGTATTAAAGAGGTGAACAGTGAGATCCTGATCCAAGACAGGGTGGGGCTCTGTCCCACGTATGGTTCTGGCCCCAGAAAATGGGAGTACTCTACAGGCAGATAATACAGACCACCCACATCTGTTGATTTTATCTTAGAACAGAATCAAACAATAGTATGGGTTGGAAAGGATTTTTAACGGTCATTTAGTCCATCCCCCCTGCAAGGAGCAGGGACATCTCCAGCTAGATCAGGTTGCTCGGAGTCCCGTTCAAACTGGCCCTGAATGTTTCTACCACCTTGCTGGGCAACCTGTGCCAGTGTTCCACCACTGTAAAATATTCTTCCTTCTACCCAGTCTGAATCTACCTCCTTCTAGTTTAGAACCATTACCCCTTGTCCTATCACAACAGGCCATGATAAAGAGTTTCCCCCTGTCTTTCTTATAAGTCCCCTTTAGGTACTGGAAGGCCACTATAAGGTCTCCCTGGAGCCTTCTCTTCTCCAGACTTAACAGCCCCTACTCTCTCAGCTTTTCCTCACAGGAGAGGTGCTCCAGCCCTCTGATCATCTTCATGGCCCTCCTCCGGACTTGCTGCAACAAGTCCATACCCTTCTCATGTTGAGGGCTCCAGAGTTGGACATAGTACTCCAGGTAGAGTCTCACAAGAGCAGAGTGCAGGGAAGAATAATCTCCCTCGACCTGCTGGCCACACTTCTTTGATGGAGCCCAGGATGCAGTTGGCTTTCTGGGCTGCAGGTGCACACTGCTGATTCATGCTGAGCTTCTCATTCACCAGTACTCCCAAGTTCTTCTCCTGAGGGCTGCTCTCAATCCATTCTCTGCTCAGTCTCTATTTGTGCCTAGGATTGCCCTGACCCATGTCCAGGACCTTGCATTTGTCCTTGCCCCAGGAGAAAGGTCCAGGCACTTCCTGCAGCCTGAGGTCTGCACTGAAGCCTCTCTCTTCAGCAGCTCCATCTGTGTGGAGCCATCAACCACTGCTGGAGTAGATGGTACAGACCCCCAAGCTGGACCTGCAGCCTTTGCACTCAGACGAGTACTCACCATTCTGCCTTGAGGGTTGGGTAGGGTGAGTGCCCTTGGCCAGAGTCCAGATGCTGGACTCTGTGCCTCAGGTCTTCCTCTAACCCAGTGGAATGCTCCTCCTTTGAAGAGGAGGAGGCGCCCTCCCAGCGCCAACTGCCATGCAAACTGCCAGGCCTGGTCCCTGGTGTTCCCTAAGGGCTGGCTTTACATGTGGGAGTGAGGTCTGGACTGCCATTGCCCTTGGCCCTGCTCAGGTCTCGTCAGCTGCTGACTTGTGAGCTACGGGCTCCTGGTGCCTCCTGGCTCCCCCTGAGGTTCCCTGGTTCTGGAGACTCCCCTGTGCACCATGCTGGGATGCTCCCTTGTGGATCATGCCAGTACCAAAGCTGTTGCCTCAGTGACTTTTAAGGGAAGCAAGACAATTAGTTTAGACTAATTTCTGCAACTGAGATGAACATTACATTTTCTGAGTATAGGAACTTTGCCAGATCAATATCTTTGACGAATCCTGCTTTGTGAAGCTGAATAAACAAACTGATTTCCCAAAAGAACTGTGGAAATACTTTATGGCCATAGGTCACTGTTTTAGAACACTGACAGGCAGACTCAAAGGAATTATTTTCACAGAAAACCAGGGATGTGAGGCTTCTTAATTGTAAATGAGTTTATAAAATTGAAGATGTATGAATTTGGGATAGAAAATGCTTTACATTATTTTTTTACGATGCACACACATTGTTATCATGATACAGTCTTGACTTGACCTTTTATGTTAGACAATGTCATCATATGAATGCTTATAGGCTATTGTATCTTACTTTTCACCATTAGAAAATGCTATTTTTAGAGCGATCTTCATTTAGCTTTATAGAATTTTTATTTTTAAATTCAATTTGCATTAATTAAAATATCATAAGTTGTGGATGTTGAGTATTTACTATAGCTTAAACTATCTGAAATTCAATAAAAATCCTCATATGGTTAATCAAACAATTAAAATTATTTAACTAATCTGTCTTATAATACGCACACTTCACATGAATGATAGGCATGAATTTTAGATAGGACTGCCTCCCTTCTTTTTTAAAAGCATCTTTCAAACCATAATTGAGCTTTTGCTACTATATTTCTCTTTGTATGCTTAGCCAACATTTTGAATGTACAGGTTACTTTATTTGAGAATCTTTAATCATGCCTACAGTTATCTAGATAACTCATAAACTGAGACTAAGCTTTAAAAACTCAGGTAGCCTTGGCTTCCAGGAATTCCTGTCAAAGAGACAAAGAGAAAACTATTTCTTCTTCTGACTCATAGAGGTAATTCTTGAGTCAGTTTTTCTAATGCTCTGTCACAGTGTCTCCAACGATAATGCCTGGGAACAACACAGTAACTCTCTGGAATGCGCATAAAGGCATTTCAGAGCCAGAGGAAAACAATGAAAATAAAACCATAATTTTCTGTTACTTCCTAGCATAAATGATGGAAGAAATAACAAATAAATGTTCTGTGTATCTGAGATACATGCCAGTTGGCTTTATAACAAGAGTGGTAATTTCTGCCTTTAGAAACAAATAAAAAGTGGACTTATAAGGGTGGCTGTCCAGTTCCCTTGATTGACACATAACATAAGACTAAGATTAAATATTAATTTACTGGTAAAATTAATTCAGTCATATAATGTAATAGATTCGCAACTATTGCTGCCATTAGGTATATTCATACAGGCAGTGGCCATCCCTGTGAGTCTGAGTAAAATCCCTTGCTCTAAGTAAAATCTACCCTAGATATCTATTGCATCTGCTGAAGTCTCAGCACTCCAGTAACAGACCTTAAATGGTAGTTAATCTTATATTTATGTGATTTTCCATGCAAAATTTAATGAACAGATGCACTTCTGATAAAGAAATTTTGTCAATAGGTAATAAAATATATTTTGAACCCCAGGAGGAGAACACCAAAGAAAAGTTTATGACAGGTGAGACATATCTTTGATTAGTTTAGCATTAAACATATGGAACATAAATGAAATTCTGCAGCTTTGGGATTAAAGCAATGTATAACGAAGAGAGTTCTTTACTGAATATTTCATCCTTTGGGGTACATAACTCTCTCTGATGTTACTTCAGAGGTAGATCCTCACAAGCTACAAAGAAGAAATGTGAACCAAAGGAAAGATGGAGGCATTCTAGACTATCTTGGTATTCTGAAATATTCTGTCTGCCTTTTTTTTTTTTTTTTTTAAGTTCAGACAGGTCAATTACAGCTTTATATTTGTTGCTTTAGAGCAATAAGGAATAAAAGCAATCACAGTGTTCTAGCTGTGCTTATTCTTAAGATATGACTGTAGAATAATGACATGCCACTTAAATCTGATTGTTCAAATAGCATAAATCTACCTTAGAATGCTGTGCATATAAGAAGAACGAGCCAGAGAAGGAGTATATCATCTGTGACCTGTGATTCTCTAGTGTTCTGACTGATAATGCAGTGGGGTTCCTTCAAGATGTATAAGTCGAGGAGACAAACAAATATATTTGGACAACTCTTTGCTTCATGACCAGTTGGTCATGGAAAATACGAAATTGACATTAGCTGAGATGCTTTAGCTCAAAACACAGTAAAAAGGTGATACCAGTAAAGGTTTTATAGTTCCAACAGCATTCTTCCACAAATAATTAATATTTAATAAGAGGCAAACATAAATCCTGAGTCTTGTGGATATTTAGTAGGATTTGGTTCTTCTAGGTTTTCTGTATGAGCTTGTCCCTGGACCTCTGTCGAAGTTTAGTCCCACTTGGGACCAAGCTATGCACTCTCCCCACACTCTAAGGGAAAGGGGAAGAGATAATATAACAAAAAAGGCTAGAGGTTTGAGATAAGGATATGGAGATATCACAGTTACTATTACGGGCAAAACAGACTCAACTTGAGGAAAACTATTTATTTATTAATAAAACAAAAGCAGGATAATGAAGAAGAGAACAAAAACAACCTTCCCCCATCCCTCCCTCTTCCTGGGCTTAACTTCATTTTCAATTATCTCTGACTTCTCCTCCCGTCGACCCCCACAGAGGGGGTTATGGTCAGTTCATCATATGGCAATTTTCACTGCTTCTTCCTCCTCGGGCGAACAAGAACTCACATTCTTCCCCTGCTCCAGCATGGGGTCCCTCCCATGAGCTATAATTCTTCACAAACTCCTCCAGCATGGGTCATTTTTCCACGAGGAACAAGCTGCCTCAGTGAGGGCCCTCCATGGGTCACAGCCTCTCTTCAGACTCTCCCTCTTTCTTCACTGACTTTGGCATCTGTAGCCGTTCCTCTCAAAAGAAATTCTCTGCAATCAGGCTCAGGCAGATGCCTCTCATATTCTCTTCACATCTTCTCTTTTCACTTCTCTCAGCTGGGCCGAGCCAGGACAGTCAGGCCCAAACAGCCACCCAGCGAGAGGCCAGAGGGTGAGGGCCATAAGGCCCACAAGGTTCACGCTTCCCCCTGTGTGTCCCTGCTTCTGCTTCTTTACTCCTTTTAATAAATAAATAAATTTTTCCTCTTCTTAAATATGCTATCACAGAGGCGTTATCGTTGTCTCCAATGAGCTTGGCCCTGGCCAGTGATGAGTCCATCCTAGATGTGGGGAAACTTCTATCAGCTTCCTGCAGAAGCTGCCACCATAGCCCCCCCTGCTAGTCACAACCAACACAATCTCTATTTCCAAAATAGAAATATGCACTTGAAAAGGTACTGTGCAGATGCAAATGACTAGTTAATAGGATTCTTGATGTCCAAGAGCATCCACAAGTAAAAAGAAAATCTTTTTTTAGCATTTAACATTTTTCTTTAGTAGTTTTTTACTTCCTTTCTCTTCTAACCATCAACACACTGTACCAATTATTTTAAAAGCTGTTTCCCAGTATTTTCATTGCCATTTAGTAACAAAGGTTACAGTTTTGTCTTGCTCCCTCCTTATTTTCTTCAGAGGAAGCAATGTCAAATAACAGTTTAACGAGTATCCTACTATCTGAGAACTTTGCCTAACCCAGGAGCTGTGTAAAACCAATTAGAAGCGTACATTTGCAAATTGGATGCATACAAGCATGACCAACTTCCCCTCCCTCTTCCCCCTAAAAAACAGGGCTTCATTGTAGCTAAACTCATTTTGAAAACAAGGTTCGAAGAGTCTTTTGATGATACATATGTTGCTGAAGTCTTAATATCTATTTTTTTTTTCCACAACCTATATCCTGACACAAGTCAGTGGACACACTGATGTATTCACTCCTTAAAGTACATACACGTCAAATGTCAAGGCAGGTGATCTTACAGAACGAATTTTTTTTTTAAATTTGCTACACTTTTTTGTTGGTGGTGGTGGTTTTGTTTTTGTTTTGTTCTGTTTTGTTGTTTTTTTTTTTTTCACATGAAACCTTCTGTAAAACATTTGAAATGACAGAAAGATCAGACTATGTGTTTTAAGGAAGCCAAGAATTTTTCTTTCACTGAACACTGGGATGAAAGCTTCCCACACATGAGAGTTCCACCTGAGATGCCCAAATACGCGCTGTTCAGCATCCAGGTGCCACTAAAAAAAGGCATGTGTCCTCAGTCATGTGTGTGAGCTACATGCAGATGCGCTGTAGTTTAACTCCAGACTGACAGCTCAGCCCCACACAACTCTTTGCTCACTTCCCACTGCGGTGTGGTGGAGAGAAGCAGAAAGGTGAAGGTGAGAAAACTTGTGGGTTGAGATAAAGACATTTTAATAGGTAAAGAAAAAGCTGTGCATGCAAGCAAAGCAAAACAAGTAATTCATTCACAACTTCCCATTGGTAGGCAGGTGTTCAGCCATCTTCAGGAAAGCAGGGCTCCATCACACTTAATGGTTACTTGGGAAGACAAATGCCATAACTCTGAATGTCCTCCATTTCTCCTTCCTCCCTGAACTTTATTGCTGAGCACGACATCATATGGTCTGGGATATCCCTTTGGTCAGCTGATGTCAGCTGTCCCAGCTGTGTCCACTCCCCCAGGTGCACCCCCAGCCTACTAACTGGTGGAGTGGTGTGAGAAACAACTCCTTGACATTGTGTAAGAATTGTTTAGCAATAGCTAAAACATTCCTATGTTATCAACTGTTTTTATCACAAATCCAGAACACAGCACCATACAAAATACAATGAAGAAAATTAACTCTATCCCAGCCAATACCAGTACAAGATGTCAAGTATAAGAATCTCAAATTGCAATAGATGACTACAGGTAGTCAATTGAATGAAATCCATACCCATCTAAAAAAGATAGGTTGTAATAAAAGAAGATACTGTAGTGTGAGGAAAAAAAAAAAAGAAAGAAATTTCAACTAGCTTTTATGGTAAAAATATACTTTATGGACGTATGTCAAGCAAAAGGATAAGCTTCTCCTCCCCTCAGTATCCTTTCATTGGTGTGATATACTATATAATCTTTTATGCTATCATATCTCAATTCTCTTATAACAGAACATATAACCTGCAGCTATTTGTAACATTGGTACTTGACACTGCTTTTTAAAGAGAGAGAGAATTAAGCCGGGGTAAAGCATTTGGTAAAATCCAGATGCTGCCACATTTTGCAGACTTTCCTCCAGAATAACTTTAGGGATTTGCATTCAGATGCAAAATCCGAATGTTTCAGGTTGTGATCTAAGTTAAAGAACCCATCATCAGGCTGGTCTTGAAGACTCAAGTGACCCGGATAAGAGCTATTTAATTAAAAAAAAAAATATATATATATATGTATAGTAAGCCCTTTCTTTCCACGGTCGGGTGAGGAATTAAAAAAATGAACACACACCTCAGAAGTGTTAGCCATAAATCTCTTCTTGGACCATATCTGCAAACACACACTATTTGCAGTCCTGAACCTCAGCAATGGGGCTAACAGAGGACACCCAAACTAAATTTCCACTTGGAAGTGTAACTATTGAAACAGATTTTTCTCCATTTTGTGAGAAAAAAAAAATAATGTTGGCAGTTGCTCAGCTCTTCACAACATGAAGTTAAAGGTCAGTATTATTAATAGTGCGCCAGCTAATACTGCTAAGTGCTAGTAAGTGGCCATAATGCACTTCAGTACACATAAAATAACCTCATGTGTTCCATACAGGTATAATGAGCAGGTCCATTAAGTGGCATATTAAATATAAACCATAAAACAAACAGAAGAATATCAATTCTTTAATGATAACAAACAACAATCAAATCTTTAGGTCAAAATCATTGTCCGTGCAATAAGGCAAAGTGTCCTTTCTAATGAAAGTCCTTTTCCATGTCACCCCTGCTCCAGGGCAGGAATCCTTCACTCATATAAGCTTTTCCTTCTGTGAGAGATGCGATTGCTCCCCAGTCTTACTTTCTTTCTCATAATTATTTCCAAGAATGCCTCCCAAAATAAGAGTATTTCCGTTCCAAGGAGTAATAAGAGCTTGGCTGACCTGAACATTTCTCCTGCCTTTCAGAGTACATCCCAGGTTCAACATCTAGAAAATGTTTAATCTTAGATCTGATAACAGCTTGGTATTCTTGCTTGTTTGTTTGTTTATTAAAAATAACTCTTTTTTTTTTTTTCCAGTAGTAAGTTCCAGACTAGCCTCAGGATTGGAATTGTAGACTATTATGCTCTCTTGCTTTTATAATGAGAGATCATTTGTCCACACTTCTGCTTAAATAAGAACACTGTCTGCATCAATAATTTTTCCTTAGTCTTGATAATTAGTGCTATTTGCAAGTTACCTCACATCTGTCATTATGTTCTAGTGCAAGTTTAAAAAAAAACAAAACAAAACAAAACAAAAAGAATCTTAAAGGAGTAGACCTTTTATTTCTCAAGTCCACTACACAGGCACAGTGTTATCCTTATCGCTCCTCCATATTGCAGATTCCATTATTTAAAGTCATGTTCAAGGCACAAAACGAACGCTGTTCTCTAAGCTGCCCACCTGCCCCACTGCAGGTGTCTGGGATCAGATCCAGTCAGACATGATAGCTCTTCATTTCAGACAGTCCTAGAATAGTAAATATTTAATACTTGAAACTGCAGTCAATAAAAAGTATTAAGTGCCTTTAATACTCTGAGGAGGAGTGTCCGGGATGCAAAATATATATGCAAGGTCAGAAGGACTGAATAGCATCTCAGGTTACCTATTTCAGAAGTTAATCGGTCTGCTCTTTTCTTTCTAGTTACCAACTTCAATAATCACTTAAAATTGTAAGAACAGCCATCAAGTCATGCATCCCATTTTCAACCATGGTCATAAGCAGATACCTAAGGAAGAATAAGGTTAACACAAATATGTATCATACCTCCTCATAATACTCTCACATCCTTCTACTCTCTATTAAGAGTTAAGGAGCTTCAGAACTTGTACATTATTTCTATGGAAGCATGTATATTACAGCTTTAGTTTGTGTGCTTTTTTTTTAGTAAATGTTCTGATCACCGTCATTTACTGCATTTTGACTTAGATCCCAGGATAGTTTTGAGGCTTTTAAATTAGATATCTTTCAGGTGACATTGTTGTAGTTCAGTCCTGCTCAGGACCAAGCTATGCAGTTTCTCACTCACTCCCCCTATGCTCCAGGGAAGAGATTTGGTTCTCCTAGGTTTTCTGTATGAGCTTGTCCCTGGACCTCTGTCAAAGTTTAGTTCTGCTTCATACCAAGCTATGCAGTCTCTCACTCACTCTCCCTGCCTTCTGAGGGAATGGGGAAGAGATAATATAACAAAAACGCTCAAGGTTTGAGATGAGGACATGGAGAGATCATTGCAGTTACCATTACTGGCAAAACAGACTGGACTTAGGGAAAACTATTTATTTATTATTATTAATAAAACCAAACCAAGATAATGAGGAAGAGAACAAAAAGAACCTTCCCCCACCCCTCCCTCTTCCCAGGCTTAACTGCATTTTCAATTATCTCTACATCTTTCCCCTCCACCAAGCAGCACAGAGTGGGAATAGGGAATGGGGATTATGGTCAGTTAATCACTTGTTTCTTTACGCCACTCCTTCCTCCTCAGGGGAAGAACTCCTCACATTCCTCCCCTGCTCCAGTG
The DNA here is from genome assembly GCA_009806455.1 of Tetrax tetrax. NCBI lineage: Eukaryota > Metazoa > Chordata > Aves > Otidiformes > Otididae > Tetrax > Tetrax tetrax. Next base: position 154,861 of record WHYT01017496.1, read on the forward strand.
TGAGGTCCCTCCCATGGGCCTTCATGAACTGCTCCAGCGCAGGTCGTTTTTCCACGGAGTGTAGTCCCTCAGGAACGGCTGCCGCAGCACGGGATCTCCACGGGCCACAGCCTTCTTCAGGCATCTGTCAGCCCCAGTATGGAGTCCTCCACGGGCTGCAGGTGGATCTCTGCTTCTCTGTGGGCCTCCATGGGCTGCAGGGGGGCAGTCTGCTTCACCATGGGCTGCACCACGGGCTGCAGAGGAATCTTGTCAGGGGAAACATTACTCTTCCCCCTCCTTCTTCATTGGCCTTCATGTCTGCAGCCGTTCCTCTCACAAGAAATTCTTCACAATCGGGTCAGCCAGATGCCTCTCAGGTTCTCTTCATATCTCATCTCTTCTCCACTTCTCTCATCTGGGCCAGGCTGAGCCAGACAGCTGCCTGACGGGAAGCCAGACGGTGAGGGCCGCAAGGCTCACAAGGCTCACACTTCCCCCTCTGTGCCCCCGCTTCTGCTTCTTCACTTCCTCTTCCTTCTTTTTTTTTTTTTTTTTTTTTT
>WHYT01017496.1:163392-191015 GCA_009806455.1 Tetrax tetrax
CCCGCTCAGCTGGCTTCACATCTTCTCCTCCCTCCTCTTCCTGTTTTTCCCCTTCTTAAATACGTTATTGCAGAGGCGTTATCACAGAACATTCTGCTACCAATTGGCTTGGCCTTGGCCAGCAGCGGGTCCGCCCTAGGCCCGGCCGAGTCCACTGAACAAAGGGGAGCGACTTCTAGCAGTTTCCTACAGAAGCTACCACCTTAGGCCCCCCCTTGCTAAACAAAACCAGAACAATGGGCTACAGGGGGACAGCCTGCTCCACCATGGTCATCAACACAGGCTGCAGGGGAATCTTGTCAGGAGCAGCATTACTCCTCCCCCTCCTTCTTCACTGACCTTGGTGTCTGCAGCCATTTCTCTCACAAAAAATTCTTCACAACACGCAGGCAGATACCTCTCAGGTTCTCTTCACATCTCATCTCTTCTCCACTTCTTGCAGCTGGGCTGGGCCAAGTTGGGCCCAGACGGCCGCCTGGCAGGAAGCCAGAGGGTGAGGGCCACAAGGCCCACAAGGCTTGCGCCTCTCTCTCTGTTCCTGCTTCACCTTCACATGATCCTCTTTTTAAAATTATTTTTCCTCTTCTTAAATATGTTATCATAGAGGCATTATCAGGGAACATTCTGCTACCAATTGGCTGAGTCGTGGTCAGTGGCTGGTCAGCCCTAAGCCCAGCCGAGTCCACCAGACAAAGGGGAAAACTTCTAGCAGCTTCTTGCGGAAGAAGCTTGTACCTCCTCGCTAAACAAAACCAACATACTGAGTCATTAGAACGATATATATATTATTTTGTATTGTCTTTTTATATATCTCTTATAAAGAACTTTAATAGTAATTGAAATAAGTCTTCAATCTCATAGACTACCTTTGTTTGGTAAAGTAAAAGAAAATTAATTTAAGACTGCAAATGTCAAAGGTAAAGTATGTCCACTTATAGAGTAGAACACAGAAACTTTTTGTAGATTATAATCTTGCAGAAAAGTGTAGTAGAGGAAATAAGGAATGCGAGCACTGTGAAATGTCAGAAAATTTTGGATACAGAATATAAGTTACCATGACAATTTGACTGCAGTTCTTGTTGTCTAAAACAAAACCAAAAAAAACCAAACCTGTTTTTCAAATTCGTTCATAGACTCTTAAGGCCAGAAGTAACTTTTCAAACAATGTCATTAGACCTCCTGCATAAAACAGGTAATAGATTTTTACATGTGGTCTTTCCGTCAAGTCTATACTCCTCATGAAATTCTTAATGTCAATAGAACAAACTTATCTCTGTTTAACCGAATTTTTCAATAGTCGTGTTCATCATTCTAGTCCGAATATGTCGAGTTTCAACTTCCAGCCACCTGACCTTGTTACCTGCATGTGAATGAGATTTAAAAATACTACTTCCTGAAAATTCATCATGCACACAATTAGTGAGTAAATTAATGTAACTTTTTCTTTGCTAAATTGCCTAGAAAGACAACGGATTTCATTTCACCTAACTTTTGACCAAACAGATATCGAGGTTTCCTCTATGATCAAAGGAATGAGGTAAATATGCCAAGAAGATGTTTTGTCTGATCTAAAATCAGTGTCAAAAGAAGTGACATTTTCACAAAATAGTTTCTAGGCTTAACTTTTAAAAGAGTAAATATTAGTAAGACAATTAAAAGTTGACTGCTGGAAAATCTAAGATGTTTCAGAAACATCTGTACCATTATTCAGATCATACTTAAGAAGAATTTATTATTGATCAGTATCGTTAGAGTGCTGACATCAAAACTGAAGATCCTTGTAATGAGCTCATTATCATGCCATATTTATAAGAACACCACCTGTTTTTACTCTGTGTATTTATTGTGCATCAAAAGATCAGTTTACAGGCTTAGCCAAGGTATCTCATTTGGATCCTATTTTCCTATAATAGAATAGTGATATTTCCAGGACATATATTGTTTTCATAAAAGGATTTTTATAAGTGACTTAATCCTAGGAGTTCACTAGTCAAAGAGAAAGAAAAAAAATGCTGCCTTACAAATTAATCCCCTCCTGCAACAGTGGGATAAGAGATCTCTAAAACAAAACCACGAACAGAGGTTACTTTTTCAGCTCTACTAAGCTTGTGACATTTGAAACAGTTTCAGCCTAAGGTGATCACACTGCCAAATACTTGACAGGACTGCTATGGACAACTGGAAAGTAGTGTTGTCAATCAGAAACAGAGAAAAATCCAGCATTAAGACTACTGCTGCAAACAAGGAGTTTCAATGGCAGAATTTAGGTATTTAATTCAGATATCTATTCAGATACCTATATTGGACTGTCCAAATGAAAGACAAAAAAAAAGGCTAATAATTCTTCAGTTATGTCCTTTCTTTACTCACAGGACATGAACTTTGACATTTAACTTAACTGAACTCTTGTTTCTAGATTTCAATGACATAATATATTTTCAAGAGAAGGTAATCAGATATTTTAATCATAGATAAATTTAAAAATACACAGTTAAGAAGAAAGTGAATGAAGTCCAGATCTGTGAAAGAACTTGAGGAAGTTAATTTAAACACACAAAAGTCTATGGGATTGTTAATATATTTTATTGGCTTGGATATCAAGTACCAGTCACATACATAAATAAGCCTAAGCACGAGCACTCAAAACCTAAATGTAAATATTTCAGTAGATGGCAGAATCTTGCTCAAAAATCTCAAAATAACACCTGTTTGTAATTCAACTGGAATTAGAATATAAATTCCTAATACAACATGCAAAGTACCTCCGGAAGAATGGTTCTGCTCCTCTCTCTGCTAATGCAACTTAGTACCTGCCAGTCCAGTGATCAAGTGGCCTAAGATCTGATACAGCAATGAAGAGTTCATATTCTGTATCTTTAGTAAAATATATGTACTTATATATATAAAATATTTAATATCATAATTATATTTTTATACATATGGACTTAACTTTCTAGCACAAGTATTGTGTACACTGAAGTTTTTGTGGCTAAATGTACTTGGTTACTTACCCATTTTTTTTTGCTTCTCTGACATCTTGGTCAGAGATGCAAAGTGGGATATTTTTGTAGCCATGTTCTAAAGCGAATGAACATCATAAAGATGAGACATTCTTTGTCCTAGAAGAAGTGTAAGGAATTCAACAAATGCCAATGGGATAAAAGTATTGGTTTCTAAATTCTGGATATTCTTTACAAGAGATAAGTGTGGAAGTGTGCTGCTTTATAACTATATTCCTTGGGAGAAGTAGGAGTCATAAAGCTAGTTATTGGCTGGCTCTCCAGAGAATGGTTTCTCTTTGTTGTGATGTTTAATTTGAATAATCTGGTGTAAAAAACTACATATAGTGAAGAGAAAATAGCATGTACTGTTTGCTTGAAAATCAGCAAGACACTACCAAAAGGCAAAATCCCTTAAAATGCTATAATATGCAGTTACAAACTGTGAATCTTATTAAAGTATCATAGGACAACTTTTCCACTTTAGTAAATACAAACTTAATTTACAGAGGTTTAGGAGCTCATATGTTAATTTCTTGCCAAGTAGATCTATGCAAAATTATTTTTTTTATGTATTTGTGGTTCGGCATTAAGATATATTCATTCAAATGGGCACTAATGAAGCCGAAGCTTTTTGACATTTGGCTACACTGAAAATTCAATCCAGAAAACATAAAAAATACCTACAAGGGCTTTTAAAATATATATATTTTTTCATACACACTGGAAAATCTGATTGACATTCCCTTAAAATTAAGGCCTAAAATAGTCTGTGGGCAGGAATGTTCATGTCCTTTATTTTACCCTCTTAACAATTTTTTCTTTTATAATTTGTTCATTTCTTTTTCTAATTTATCCCACAATTTCCTCATTTTTACTCAAAGGAAAAAAAAAAAACACAAAAGCATACTTGCTCAAACCTATTCTTTTTTCTTTTACATCAAGTACTTACATATATTTCTTCTCTTACTATTTTCCTTTCAGTGTAAAGGGAAAATAAAAACATTGCTATCAAAATGTTTCAGTTTTTCAAAGCAAAATATTTAGACTCTTTCCATACTAAAGTTCTGGCAGAAAGTTTTACTGAAACCGACACATTGTTGTACATGTTAAAATTTCATCTAGATTACTTTTTGACAGAAAGCTGCTTGGTACAGAAAAAAAAAAAAAATCCACTATATCTGGTATTTCTAAACAGCTGTATTTGTTTATCAAAACTGTATGTCAAAAACCAGCACTGGAAATGAGATCAAACCACACAATTACCTCTCCTTAGGGATGTCGCTCTTTCACTACCAAATTTGCTTTCTCTTTATTATTTTTTCTCTCTCTGAGCTCATAAATCTTTAATTCTAGCTTACACTGTGCCCCACTGGAGCAGAGTGGACAAAAGAACTATTTTGCAGTCCACTGTTTACGGTGCTTTTCTTTAGCATAAGAACTTTGCAACTTGTAAAAACAAAACAAAGCAACCTATATAGACACAATATCTCATCAAGTTTTGCCTACCAGCTGACCATAAGCAGCTCTTCAGTGTCTGGAAGCACTGAATCACCAGAGCTTCTTATGTAGTTAATAGCAAATGTAATGAGACTTTTATTTTCTTTTATATTTTGTGCTTCTCCAGTGGCACTAAGTCATCTCCACTGATGGAACAGAGTGAGCTTCTCTGTGTAGATCTGTATTAGTAAATTAATTGATAAACACTTGCAATGTAGAAAAAGTTTATAATCTGTACCATTTACATGTTATATCTGTGCCTCTCCCACATCATTCCCAAGATGGCTGGCCGGTTTGCACAGGAAGGGACATGCCTATTCCACCTCTCTGTCTCATCTCCTGTTTTGGAAGCAAAAATATTTCACAAGTTGGACATATCCCACCAGACTATGTCAGTTGGCTTCAGTGTTGAAGAACCATCCCTGGCACTGTTTATTTTATTATTAACCTCTGAATCAACCTCCAAGGACAGCCAGACACTTATTCTTTGATATTTCAGAGAATTAATTAGATATCTTAGTTCATCTACTCTGATGTTTGTAATTAATTATTTTCAAGCCTACTCAGAGCCAGTCACTGAAACAACATTAGGGCACTCTTACAAAGAGGTAGTGGAATAAGTAAATAGGTAACAGGTTAGCTGAACACATTCATCACAGCAAGAAAAAGCAAATAACAGAAATGTAGCCCAGAGGAAATGGTCTATTAGAAGAAATACAATTTTGAACCAGAAATACAGAGTGGTATACCCAGGTTTTAGTTTTTGTGTATTTTTTTCAGATATATTTGCACTTCTGGAGCCCAAGTTTTGAATAACTGTTTTCGTAGACTACTATATTCAGTAGAAGTAGTAAAAAATACACATGCTAAATCAGTCCTATTTCTGCAATGTTGACTTGTTTTGTTAAAAGACAGAAAAAAAAAATAATTAAAAAAATTAGGGTGAGCAGCCATATGTTTTCTTAGCCTTTGTTTTTTTCAGAATATGGTTAAGTTATATATACAGTAAACAGATCAGTCAGAATATGGTTAAGTTGTATATACAGTAAACAGGTCAGTCTGGATCTATGTAATAATATTTGAAAAGTCAAAATACAGACAAGCACCATGTTTCATCATAATGGAAAAGAATACTTCATCAGACACCTTTAAAGCAGAAAACTGATGGTATTTCATAAAATATCTTTGAAGATTACTTTCTAAGGTATGCTGCTCACTCTAAGCTAGGTTCCAGTTAGTGCCCATATGAGCCCATGGAAAAGAGATCTGCATTGCCCCAAGAAAGGAGAATTTGATTCCTAGATATCACAGGAGTTTCACCTCATATATTAAACTTGCTGTAAGCTGTACTGTTTGTTTTGGTTTGTTTTGTTTAAGTGTACTCTGGCTGCTTAAAGCTTTTAGCTTTATATAGTTATGCATTAACCTTCAAATAAATAAGTACCCTGATGGAAATGCTCTCAGCCCTGCAAGAATGTTATTTCATCTGACTTAAACAATTTCTAAACATTTTATTTTACCTCCTCTTTTCTCTCCTGTCTTGGAAATATTTACTATCATGCTGCTTATTATCAAATATTACAAACAGTGTTAAGCAAATAAGGCTGTTAACAGCTGACATACACAAAGATAAATATATATCTTCCTGGAATCGGGTCCCTGATTCTCAACCAAACATCAACATTCTTAGGCTCACTAGCACAAAGAAAATACTGTCATTTTAGGACACAAGACTGATATTTATCACAATGTTTAAAATACAATCTGAACATCTAAATTGCTTTCCTTAATATGAAATAGATTAAGCAATTATAATTTCACTTTTTTATTCTGTCAGTTTTCCATACAGCTGTTTGTTTCCTCTTTGCCACCAATATACTCAGGATCTCAGCTACCCTGCACCTACTGTAAGTCCAATCTTCCACTCTAACCTGGGCATGTTCAGATTAAAAAGTATATGGAGAATTCATACCATTTTTACATATTTTGCATACATGCTAGCTACCTAGAGACCTCTAATAAAGAGAAACAGGTAGTTATTTCTGTCTCACAGTGGAATGAATTGCATCTACAGGCATCTGTCTCTCTATGAGGATTACAAAAATGGCCTCAGAAACTACCTTCAGTGTGGATGTCTATACAATAGATGGGAAGTATTAGATGAAGTCAATCCCACCTGGGAGATAAAAGAGAAGTTTAAGTCCAAAGTAAAAATGTATACTTCTACAAAAAGTCTTCATCTGTATAAAATTTAACCTTTGTACAGTTATTACAATATGGAGTAGAAGTATGGTTATCCAGCTTTGAAATCACCACTGCTAATTAACCTCTACAATCTTGGCCTATAAAAATGGGTCTAGAATGGGCCTAGAAAAAAACATTTTGTTTCATTATTATCTATATTATTCTGTAATTTTACTTTTGTAGATCATGTAAAGAGGAATATATAAAGGAAAACTGAACATAGTTATACCACTAGAAGTCAAGCTTCTAAGCTAGTTGGGGCAGAGATAAACTTTCTCAATGGAAACCACTATGCAGAGTCTAGACGATACTAATTATTCTCACTTTCTTCCTCTCCCTTTTTTCCTTCTGTTGATAGCAATATGTCTAGGACATATGCCTGGAATTCAACAAGGAATTATCTCTATTTAAAAATACCTCATAAATTTAGATTATTGCTGTTATATATACCAGTGAAGGAGAACAGATGTGCTTATTTCTGTTCTAAGTTTAGATAGACTATCCCTTTGAGAACTTACCTGCCTGAATCTCACCTTAGTTGCAATTATTTTAATATATCATAGATCTGTGAGTCTTAAAGATTATATTTTTAATTGGAAATATCTAAGATTTTGTGTTGTTAACTACAAAACCCATGGTTGCTTCTGTGTTGAATTTTAATCTGGCCAAATTCCTTGTGTAAGTATATGGGAGGTATATGAAATGTCAGGCTTTTCCATATGTAAAGCCTACCCACTTTCCCTATTTTGTTCAATATGGTTAAGGTTTATATGAACCAAAAAAACCTGAATCCAATTAGTATCCAATTGAAAACTGCAGTACCTAGCATTGAACAACACTGGTATAACAGGATTCCCAGACTGGAACTGAATATAATTTCTGCCCCAAAACCAGATAAATAAACCATATGTGGCTTAAAAATTACAGCAAACTCCAGTCTGTTGAAAATTATAGCTTTCATCAGTTGCTAGCAAAGTTTTCACTACTGTGCTTAATTTTACACTGAACATTGTTTCAGAGATGAACTCTCTGTAACTCTTTAGATACTATATTATCCTCCTTCAAGTTAATTGTCAATTTTCTAGTCTGAAGCTATATTAAGAGAAAATTTTCTTGAAATTTATATGCCTTCATTTAGCTTCCAATGTAGGTTCCAGTGTGGGATAGTAGCTCAAATATATAGTAAATTCTAAAATTAGATTGAGGAATCTGAATCATGGTAGTGCAAGAACACCCTTTTTAATACACATCAATATTGTTGTTTGCTTCAAACAGAAATAAAATATGAGCTGAAAAAAAAAAAGACAAAAAGAAAAAAAATTACCATCATGGGTGTTACTTACTGGTATGTTTTGGAAGACATGGGAAAAAATACAGGATGGGTAATTGACAGATGCTTCCTAGGGTTTGGGCGTTTTTTTGCACAACAAAGATTATGAGAATCTCATAATGAAAATAACAAGAATTTAGATTTTTGCTATACTGACATTCCTATATTATGCTTTGTTATTTGAACATTCTCTTGGCCTCATGCTTAATACTATCTGAATAATTTCAGTTTATTTAGCCTTGCACCTCTTTTGATTTTAGGCCTATTTTTGGTTGGTGATTCGCTAGATTTATGTTGTTACTATTAAAACTCAACATCAGTAAATTGCAATGGTGTTACTATGATATTCCATTCACACCAAGAAGTGTCCTACTAGCTTTAGCTTATACTATCCTAAAATAGCTAAAGCTTGAATAATACTTGATGATAAATATAACTTCTTTAGCCTACATATGTGTTGTAACTGCTTACAGATTAGTCCTCAGAATCATATATTTTACTTATACCTATAACTACTATATTCAAGGGAGGTTTAGGACTACTTATATGAAGTTTTCCTTAATACAGACCATCTGCTGTGTTAGTTCACATCTTTTGATAGAAAGGATATGTGGTTAACTCTAAACAAGACATTTTCCTGCTATATCAATAACTTTCTGCAAAACTCTTTCACAAGAACACTTATTGTCTCTCTCTTTTTCTCCCCCCCCACCCCTTAAGACTCTCTGTCTTCCATTTGTTGTTAGTGCTTCCCACCTTAAATTTCTACTTCGAGCTTTATTGTCAGGGATCATTATTTTTTCTTGCTTACACACCACTCACCTGGTCTCCTCTCATGATTAGAGCTTTTAAGCACTTAGAGATAATGTCTCTTTTTAGCTGCCAACAGAACAATTTCTATGGTAAATATAATTTTTTAGACACTGCATAACAGGAGGACTTCTCAGTTACATTTTGTTCTCCTAGCCTGTTATTAATAAGCAATTATTCACTTGCTATAGGATACAAAAGACAGAACATTCAGGCAGCAGAAAAAAATTAAAACCAATTTGAAAACATCTCGAACTTAAAGGAGTCTATCTTTGTAGGAACATAGGTCACAAATAACACCTTTATGAGGTTGTAAAAATATCGGGTTTTTTTATCTTTATAAATCTACCTTTACTAAATTGTGTACATACACTTTAAAAAAACCAAAACACAACACCTTAAGTCTGCGTTCTACAGTCCTGAAAAAACCTTCTTCTGTCTAAAGTAATTGTTCATAGTTCCATCATAGAAATGTAGAATGGTTAGAGCTGGAAGGGACCTTCAAAGGTTGTCATGATAAGGTATGATCATAATAAGGTATGATCTTGTCCATTTGGAGAACAGATACCTTTTTTTTCTGTAAATGATATTTCTTCAAACAAAACCAACCAGTATTGAATGCCCCACTTATGGAAGTTATTCTGTTTTATCCTCAGCTGACATAAGTACTATCACTGAATTTGTATTTTGATCTCCAAAAATTTACCTAGACTGGACAGTCCTGGTTAGTGGTTTATATTCTGAATTTTTCAGATAGAGACAGCAGACCATTAGATTTCATGTGCTATGTAACAAAGCTAAAATGAGATACATTTATCTCCTTTTACTTTCATTTTTCCTCATCTCTCAGTCTTCAATGATACGGCATTCTTATTCTCTGAATGAGTGCCTATGACTGCTATAACGAGTTCCAGTTTAATTCAGGTGGAAATTCAAAGTTTACATATTTCTTTGGTCACTTCCTTCCCCATTCCCTATGTTTTTATTTCCATTGTAGAAATACCCAGAAATGGATATTAACTATCAGAAAAACTATCATACATAAGCCAAATAAATATTTTCCATACATCACTAATATTGAAATTGAGACAAAAAAAAAAAAGTAAAACATAAAATTTCTTTGTGTTTTATTACTATGGAAATTTCTAAATATTCTTTTAAATCTCACTGTCTCTGTTAGTGTTCTCCATCTCTCTGTCACCATCTGTCTATGTCTTCTGTTCAAATGCAACAACAGTATCTCGCACATTCAGAATGGATTTCATCTTTTTCCTCTATTGTTTAAAGTTAACTAGCTGCTTAGTAGTTGTAAATGATGAATGAGGAGGAATTTGATTACAATTTTTTTCTCCTAAAACAAGGCTTGTTTCTCTACTACATATACATTTCATAAGTCTTTCTTGAAAATAAATAATGGTTCTACTTCCATGGTATATTACCAAGCCAATTTTATTATAGCAATATAAAAGTGGGATGAAGATAAAAATTAATTAATATTTTGGAAGCACTTACAATAACAGCTTATTGGTGACATAGATGACAGTTATATAAGCAAAACAGTTTCTTACTAGGCAACAAACTACCCACAGAGCTCTATCTCATGAAATTTTCACAGAATACATCTTGAGATTTTCAAATGCCTTATTGAAGTGGAACTTTCAAACCACTTAAATGCCAAACATGTAAGAGTGCACACAGTGAAAAAGAGACAGAAATAATACACCTCAGCAAGATCTGCTGATGGTTTGCACCTTGTTACAATCATCTACTTCCTTGCAAATAGTACATAAACTGTTGCCAATGTGAATGGCTAAATCATTCTGGCTCATATGTGGCTATACACATTGAAAATACTGCATAAAGGAGCAGGATACTGGAAAATTTCATTTCCAGTCATTTGTTGTTGATAGATTCTATCTGGCAGAAAGAAAACCATTTCAATGGGATTTAAGTATTGTACTCATGAATGAGGCCCATGTTGAATCACAAATCTTAGTTCACACTTTAGCATTGCAACAAGTTCTCTTCATTTGCTATCGAAGCCCGAGAGTCAAAAACCAATCATTCCACTTCATGGTATGTGGTTCTTCATGGTAATATGCTGTGTATACAGCCAGTAGTTTATACCACCTTTACCTAAGGAAATCACATGGGCACAGGATTCACATTCTGATGCTGACCTTGGAGCCATGGCTACTTACTGAACTACTCTCAGTCAGATTTTACTACTATTGGTATTACATATCTGATGACTAACATGAGTGAACAAGAACTCTGGTTCAGTGATGTCTTGCATTCTGACTTTGTTAGTACAGATAGCAGTGGTTACAGTCATTGATGAGCCAACTCCTTTGTCTCAGTTTCTTAAACTAAAACTAAACTCTTCTGAAACATAAATTCTCATTATGTGCAAAGAACTAAAACATTGTAAAGCGCAAGCAATATAAAGAAAAAAAGAATCCTGTAAGTTATCGGTTCTTATGAACATTGGACTAGAGCTTGTTACCCAATCACTATCAGAAGCCCAGTACTATCATTTCCTTATCCTAAAAATGTAATCTGCATGAAAATGGTAGTTAACAGCAGAGATTATTATTATGTTGGTATCTTTTTGTCCTTTAGTATTAACCGTTAGGGGCTTCTTACCAGTTCATCCCCCCTTGAAGTCCCCACAGAGTTGACGAAACAGAATGTTTTCTGTCATTTGTCATGTAAAGAAACTAGATCCCGAATTTCCGAAAGATAAAATGAGAAATAAACCTTATATGTCTTAGTAGCTTTACAACAATTTTCACCCTGGTGTTTTCCAAGTTAATGAGATAGTACTAAAAATATGTTATGTATGTTCTTCTACTGAAACGTAAAATTTAGAATATTAGAAATGTATCAGATTTTTTACCAAATTAAAAGAAACAATGTATTTTCCCAAAAGAATCAAGGGTATCTGGAGATAATTTTAAAAATTTAGAGATTTTTTGTTCTATTGCTGTATCAAAAATCTATTTGAGCTTAAATATTTTCCAACATGTAATTAAATTGGCACCACATATCAGCCAATGTATCAAGAAAGTATGAATCTCTCAGTATACAAACTGCTTCTACCTTTTTTTTTCTTTTCCCTTGTTGGACAGTTAGAAAATTCTGGTGCATAAAGCTGAAGTCTTATGCAGCCACAGATGAGATTCCAGTTCCTGGGGAAGGATCTATGCCATCTATTAGTGCTTCCAGCTGTAATATACAACAGGATGAATATACAGCCAACCTGTTGCACAAGTGTCTTTCCCACTATGTTCATAATGTGATTACAACAAGGTAAAATTAGCATGCTTTTTCACTTTTTTTTTTTTTCATTATAAAACCCAGGCATTTTCTATGTAAAATAGAGATAACTTGCAATTTAGTGTCCTTTCCATGCACTTTAATCAGTCTGAATTGCAACTACTAGACTGAACCTCACAACTTCTAGCATGAACTACGATATACTTTCAATGGAGTATTTCATGGCTGTTGAGCATCTGATATGTTTTAAATATTGTCTCTCACCAGCTCTGAATGTATGGCTAAATAATGAACATTTAACACGTTCACAGAAATTGGCTCAATTACATTATTGCCAGAGGTAAATGAAGGCTTCAGAATATGGCTTGCAATAAACACAATAAGAAAGATAATTTTCCTCTCAGCACTCTTGAGGGAACAGCATTAAGGTAGCATTTCTAAGCTCCTAGTATTTTAAACCAGACTCCTGGGTCTAAAGAGGAAGATTTATAACTAATAATGTAAGGGACCCAAAGAGCTTATGATTCTAGCAACCACTGAGACATTATGTTGCAGAACTGAGCCCAGGGAGACTTTTGTTCTCCTGCTCCTCTTTAATCAGGTATCTGTTTTTTCCCTAAGACAAAGTAAATAAGGAAGCGCTTGCATTTCATTCTGTCCCCTCCAGGTAAGCCACACATGATATAAAAGTGGCAGAGGGACTCTCAGAATTTTTTTCTAACAAGGAACTTACTGATCTAAGAAATTTACCAGAATAGTGTAAACAATTTTATCCTCAAAGTTATATTTTCATTCTTATTCTCTACTTCATGGTGGCACTAACTCTATAGCCCTTAGTCTCCTTATCTTCTACCCTAACAGATTTTTAAAGGAATAGGGCAAATAGTATGCCTATGCTGAGACACAACACAGACATACATAGACTAGCTGTAAACAAGCTTCTAGGTGAGAAGAAAATAAAAATAAATTAGCATGTGGAGGCCTACACTGCTGTGGTTAAACTATTTTTGTTGCATAAACTAGCTTATTTAGACAGTCTAAGTCTGGTGAAAGGGACATTTTTTTCCGAATGGTTACTAAGTTAGATGGCATTTGCAAATGAAGTGGAGGCAAAGGCCACCGAAGAACCAGTTACCCAATCACACAGAAATGAGAAGCCAGAAAGAACTGCCCAGTATTCGTTTACGTGCTTGGGGACACTGACTCTTGAAAAGCCTAGTGATGCTGAACTCATGATATGAACCAAGTTTGATCTATGGAAAATAAGCAGCTCTAAAAGGAAGAAAGTGTATACTGGAGAAATTATATAGCTTACTGCTAATAATAAGCCAGGTAGAATAGACAAGAAAAAAAATTCATCTCTCACAGAATCAGGGATGTTTGAGTACTAGTGGCTATTTCTTATGATGAATGATATTTTTAACATGTTGAGAGTGAATTTCATTTAAAGGTATTTCAAAACCTAGGTTGTGATAAAGAAATAGACTTAGTCATGAACAATATTTATGTACTTCTAGTGAGTAGATACAAGTAAATTTAGATTCTTGCAGTGATAAAGGTATTTCCTATAGTTACTATGTGAATGAGATGGATTACTCTTCTTTCAGCTAAGCATAATATATAGGAAAGGTACAGTCACAATGAACTTGCTGAATAGTTTAAAGCCAGGAAGATCCATTTCAACCTAGGCTAAAGTTGGATTTCTGGGTAAAAGTAACCATTATGACCGCATGGGTTATATAAGTAATTGGAAATAAGATCATAGAATAGTGTCCAACATTATTAATGCCTTTAAGATCCTCATACATGAGGCATTTGAAGGCAGTATTAGAGAAAAGGACCTATGGGTAGCAAACAGCAGAGATTTGAGCAGTTAATTTAGCCCTTGATTACTATCCTGTTCCCCAAAAATAAGACTGAGGAAAATGTTGAAAGCAAAGCTGGACTGTGTTCCCAGAGTGTTTCCATGAAGCAGCTTCTTAATAAATAAGATGATAGTGTTAAAAAGGTAATTAATCACATTCCAAAAGCTGGACCAGCTAAGCAATCTACATAACATTTGAACATCTTAATCACAATTAAAAAAAAATAATAATTCTAATGGTAAGTAAATGATTATGCTGACTACAGAAAACTTCAGTCAATTGAAGGCACCTACTGCTCTCCACACTTAGTTGATCAACTCATTAAAGTGTCAGGAACAAAATATTTCAGTAGTCTGGTTCTGGCATTTGGACATTACCAGATTAAACTAACATTTGCAGATGAAGAAAGAATTCCCTTTGCAACACCCACAAGGATTTCAGACCCAAGGAATGCCTTTCTGACTCAGGAGCACCCCGGGCATGTTTCAGTAGGTAGTAAATTATCTATTGCAAATTTTGAGATGTGAAGATTATTTTACAACTTAGATTACTCAATTTGTTTCCATGAAACCTGGAAAGAACATCTGGTAGGAGTGAAAAGGAATTTTAAAGTGAGGAAAACAAGTGTTGTTTTGTAAAAAAGGTACTTTATCTTTTTCAGATGGAGCGCTGATGAAGACTTTTTTTTCAAGCATCAGAAAGCCAGCACTATGAGAGCAGGCACAAGGCAAAGTGAGTTGCAAGTTACACAGAAGATTTGTCTGAAAATTTACATGCAGGCAAAACTATGATATTTCTGGAATGACTTTGTCCTGACTGAGGAACATCTAAACCTTCTGTAGCATGGTGAGCTGTAGGCAATCCAGAAGAGTCCTTTGGTGCATTGAGGATAACGTCTTAAGCCAGGTAATAGACAGCCCTACCAGAAGGGATGCATTACTGGAGCTGTTGGTCAACAATGCAAGTGAGCTAATCAGAGACATCAAGATTGGAGGCAACCTGGGCTGCAGTGATCACGCACTGGTGGAGTTTGCAGTCCTGAGGGAAATGGGTCAGGCAAAGAGTAAAGTCAGAACCCTTAATTTTAGGAAAGCAAATGTTGAGCTGTTCACGGAGTTAGTCAATAGGACCACCTGGGAAACTGCTGTCAGGGACAAGGGAGCAGAACAGAGCTGATAGATCTTTAAGGACGCCTTTCATAGAGTGCAAGAGCTCTCGGTCTCCAGGTGTAAAAAATCAGGAAAGGAAGGCAAAAGACTGGCATGGCTGAGTAGAGACCTACTAGTCAAACTAGAAGGCAAGAAGGAAATGTTCAGGCAGTGGAAGTAGTGACAGATATCCTGGGAAGAGTATAAGGACACTGCCCAATTGTGTAGGGATGGGGTCAGGAAGGCCAAGGCGCAGCTGGACCTGAACTTGGCAAGGGACACAAAGAATAATAAGAAGGGCTTCTACAAGTATGTCTGCCAGAACAGGATGGTCAAAGAAAGTGTACCCCCACTGATGAGCGTCACTGGGAAACTGGTAACAATACACAGTTGTTGTTGAGAAGGCTGAGGTACTCAACAACTCTTCTGCCTCAGTCTTCACTGGGAATCTCTGTTCCCATGCCACTCGAGTGGTTGGAATGCACAACAGGGACTGAGGAACCAAAGTCCCTCCCACTGTAAGAGAAGATCAAGCTTGTGACCACCTGAGGAACCAGAACATATGTAAGTATATGGGACCTGGTGAGATGTAGTTGCCAAGCCACTCTCCATGGTATTTGAAAAGTCACAGCAGTCAAGTGAAGTCCCCAGTGACTAGAAAAAGAGAAACATTGCACTCATTTTTAAAAAGACTAGAAAGGAGGACACTGGGAGTCAGGAGTCTGAGTCCTGACTACTGACCTGTCAGCCTCACCTCTCTGCCTGAGAAGATCATGGAAGAGATCCTTCCAGAAGCTATGCTAAGGCACACGGAGAACAGAGAAGTAATTTCAGAAAGCCAACATGGTTTTACCAAGGGTAAGTCTTGTCTAACCAACCTAGTGGCCTTCTATAATGGAGTGACCTCATCAGTGGATACAGGAAGACCTACAGGTGTCATCTATCTAGACTTCTCTAAGGTCTTTGACATGGTTCCCCACAGTATCTTTCTCTCTAAATTGGAGAGATGGATTTGATGGATGGACTATTCAGTGGATGAGGAATTGTCTGGATGGTCACATCCAGAGGGTGGTCAATAGCTCCAATGTCTGAATGGAGACCAGTGACAAGCGGTGTCTCTCAGGGGTCTATATTGGGACTGATACTGTTTAATATCTTCATCAGTTATATAGATAGTGGGATGGAGTGCACCCTTACCAGTTTGCAGATGAGACAAAGCTGAGTGGTGCAGTCAACATGCCTGAGGAACAGGATGCCATGCAGAGGGACCTGAACAAGCTCAGGAAGTAGGCCCATGTGAACCTCATAAGGTTCAACTAGGCCATGTGCAAAGTCCTGCACATGGGTCAGGGAACCTCTGGTATCAATATAGGCTGAGAGATTAAAAGATTGAGAGCAGTCCTGAGGAGAAGGACTTGGAGATACTGCCGAATGAAAAGCTGGACATGAGCCAGCAATGTGAGCTTGCAGCCCACAAAGCCAACTGTATTCTGGCTAGTGTAAAAAGAAGTGTGACCAGCAGGTTGAAGGAGGTGATTCTGCCCCTCTACTCCATTCTGGTGAGACCCCATCAAGAGTGCTCCATCCAGCTCTGGAGCCTTCAGTACAGGAAAGACATGGACCTACTGGAACAGATCCAGAGGAGGGCCACAAAAATAGTCAGAGGAATGGAGCTCCTCTCCTATGAGAAAAAAGCTGAGAGAGTTGGAATGGTTTAGCCTGGAGAAGGGAAGGCTCTGGGGAGAGCCTTTCATTACTGAAAGGGGTCTTATAAGAAAGGTGAAGACAGACTTCTTAGCAGGGGCTGTTGTGATAGGACAAGGGGTAACGATTTTAAACTAAAAGAAGGTAGATTAAGACTAGATATGAGGAAGAAATTTTTTACAATGAACATGGTGAAGCACCGGAACAGGTTGCCCAGAGAGGTGGTTGATGCCCCATCCCTGGAAACATTCAAGGCCAGATTGGACAGGGCTCCAAGCAACCTGATCTAGTTGGAGCTGTCCCTGCTTATTGCAAGGGTAGTGGACTAGGTGACCTTTAAAAATCTCTTCCACCTCAAACCATTCTATGATTCTATTATTCGGGAGTCATTGAAGAAAGGACCTCTAGACCATACTGTGTCAGGTATGTCAGCTAGTCTAAGCTAGTCACCCTAGATTATTTCATTTTTTCAAGCAGGTGATATGAGTACTTTAGATTGCAAACTGCTTCTTTCCTCGTCAGAAGGACATATGACTACCTGAAAGGAAAGATTTTAATCTCTCTTAATTACAGGTGTCTACAGGTACTTTTCAACATCAAAATGCACACTTTGTAGAAAGTACCTTCGGTCACATATTTTTTCAACAGTTATGCTTCTCTCTCTCTCTTTGTTCTCTAAAGAGTGAGATCAGATTTCTAAGCTTGGTGTTTATGTTTTTGATGGTTAAACTTAGATGAGATGAATCTCACAGTTGTATTTCTTATTGTACATTTATATTAGGCATGGATTTCACAGCATATTGAGGCCATACTGAGATATAATAGCTCCTTATGAAGGGATATTACCTAGAATAATATTGATATGGATTTTCTATTTTGCTGAATGTTCCATTCTTCATTATCTTGGCACACTGGTAAGCAAACAAGGTTGTTACAGCTCTCATTTGGGAGGGTGATAACATTCACATGAAGCTGGTGAAACAGGAAAGGATTACAAGGGCTTGGATTACTTGTAGTATTAAAAAAAAAAATCTAGAGAAGTTTGATACTGAAAAAGATCATGAAGTCCATAAATGAATGTCAATTGCTCCAGCTATCACTCTGCTCTGGGGCTAATAACTGCTACATTGCTGGTGGGGACAGCATGTTCAGTCATGACATAGAAAAGCCGTAGGCAGCATCCTCTGGTCTAACCACAGAGCAGAGGGAGAGGCCATCTGAGACCTGTCTGGAGGCAGACTGCATTGGATTCAATTGCAGAACACAGCTATTTCTAAAGCTATGTGTTTCTAAAACCTACCCAAGTGTTTCTAATGCTTACTCATATGTTAATAAATTTATGAGTGAATTTTGCAATCTCATCAGCCTTCTAAGCCCTGGTAATTCTCAAACAGACTGACATCGTGAATTCCAAAGGCAAAAACACAAGTTGGAAATC
This sequence comes from Tetrax tetrax, assembly GCA_009806455.1. Taxonomy (NCBI): domain Eukaryota; kingdom Metazoa; phylum Chordata; class Aves; order Otidiformes; family Otididae; genus Tetrax; species Tetrax tetrax. The sequence goes on from WHYT01017496.1 coordinate 181,710, forward strand.
AATATTTGTTGACAGCACTGTGAAAAAAAAAAAAGAAAAGAAAAAAAAGAAAAAAAAGAAAAAGAATAGGCTCTATTATTCCCTTCTTCAAATGAGGAAAGCATCTTTGTATTGGTTTTGTATCAATAACAAGTATCTCCAAAAGATTGATGTTTTGCCATACATTTATGCAGAGTGTCATCAGAACTGGAGATAATTATCAAGGTAAAACAGATTCCCTTCCTATACAGATTTGGCATAACTCTCAGGGAAGAATAATGAAGCAGTACAACTTTTTTAGTGAGTATTCAGCTTTAGATTTTAAAGAGCATGGCCTTTTTGGGGGAAAGGTTAGGTATGAAATGCTTCAATATATTATCATACCAAGAAACAGCAAAGGTTCCAATGAATATTTAGGTGGTGGTATTTCAATAGGTTTGAATACTTTTTTTGTCTTCTCTCTTAACCCACCATTGATCAATCGTAAGTCCTAAAAAAATGCAGCCGGACTTGTCAAAGTACCCTCCTTAATTCTGGTCCAGAAGCTTTTGTTACCTTTAGAATTTGTTGTAAAAAATTGCTTGCCCCTTAAAATGTCATTCCTCTCACTCCCCTCTAGGCCTTGCAGTAGCTCACTTGCTTCACTTTAGATTTCTAAGGCAACTGTAATACCAAGTGGGAGGTCACAAGAGGAATTTATTTTCAAGTGACATACGTAAAAAAAAAAATGCCAGCTTGATGCTTTAAGGGTAGAATAGGACATAAGTAAATCCACTGAAACCACTATTGTATCTAGGAAGGATAACACGACTTAGAAACTGAGATTCTCTGGGTTTGATATTGAGGATTATCACACATTTTCATCTTTATTGCCATATACACAAACACCAGTGAGCTCCCTAGAAGTCCATAGGAACCACAGAGGAGCCACAGGAACCAGTACAATATGTGAGTTATATCTCATCAGTGTACTTTTTACATCATTCCTTCTGTTGTGGTTTTGCTTAGTGAGGGGGGCCTAAGGTGGTAGCTTCTGTAGGAAATTGCTAGAAGTCGCTCCCCTTTGTTCAGTGGACTCGACCGGGCCTAGGGCGGACCCACTGCTGGCCAAGGCTGAGCCGATTGGGAGCAGAATGTCCCGTGATAGCGCCTCTGCGATAACGTATTTAAGAAGGGGAAAACAGGAAAAAAAAAGGGAGAAGAGAAGATGTGACGAAGCTGAGCAAGAGGCTGAGAGGCTTTTTGAGGCTTCTGCCAGCCCGTTGTGAAGAATGAACTTTTCTTGTGAGAGAAACAGCTGCAAACACCAAGGTCAGTGAAGGAGGGGGAGGAGTAATGTGGCTCCTGGCCAAGATTCCCCTGCAGCCTGTGGTGACGACCATGGTGGAGCAGGTTGTCCCCCTGCAGCCCATGGAGGTCCACGGAGGAGCAGAGATCCACTTGGAGCTTGGAGCCCGTGAAAGACCCCGCACCGGGGGAGGTGGATGCCTGAATGCGGCTGTGGCCCGTGGAGGGCCCGCTGGGACAGCCGTTCTGGAGAGACTGCACTCCGTGGAAGAGAGAACCTACGCCGGAGCAGTTTAATGAGGGACTGTGGCGTATGGGTGGGACCCCACACTGGAGCAGGGGAGGGATGTGAGGAGTTCTTCCCCCAACTGTGAAGCAGCAGCGTAAAACAACACATAATGGACTGACCGTGACGCCCATTCCCTCTTCCCCCCTGTGCCACTCGGGGGGGGAAGGTAGATAATGTTAAGCTCGGGAAATGGGAGGGGTGGAGGAGGTTTTCTTGTTTCTCTGTCTCATTATCCTGCTAGTTTTAGTAATAAATGAATAGTTTTTCCCCAAGTCGAGTCTGGTTTTGCCCGTGACGGTAAGGATTTCTCCCTGTCCTTATCTCAAACCTCGAGTCGTTTTTTTCTTAAATTATCTCTCTTCTCCTAAATTATCTCTCCCTATTCTCTCGGAGGGTGGGGAGAGTGAGAGAGAGACTGCGTAGTCTGGTCTGGATCGGGGCTAAACTACGACACCTTCCCAACCTGTACAGTTCTCTGATCTCGCCTCCTGTGCAGTTTAAGAGGTATAATATCTTTTTTTTTTTTCCCCACCAAACAGCATTTTCTCCATCTGATCTTTAGATTTCTCTACATCCTCAATTTAGAGAGTCACATTTCTACCTATTATGTTTCTCACAAAAATGGACAATCTTCAGAAACTTCACCCATTCTTATCTAATCAAATATTTAACATGGATTGTTTGGGGTTTTCTTCCCCCCTTTTTTTGTTACTTTTACAGACACTTTAGGCAAAAGAATTACTGAATTAATTAATTAACTTATTTATTATACCTAACAAAAACAATGCCTCAAAATAGCTGCTTAAAGAAAGAACTTAGAACTTTTTTTTTTGGTTTTTTTTTGGTTTTTTTTCATTTGGGATGTAGCCAGATGCTGGCTTGCAGAACAGCTGGAGCTATTCAGCAGATGACAGCTCCATAGCTGTTAGTTATCACTCCTCACTTGAGATGTGATAACTGGATGCATGACTACTACTGGCCCATTCCACGCCAAATAAACCATATTGTTTTAAGGAAGCAGTGCAAGTCATTTAGGCAAACTCAATTTACTTATACTGAACTGAACTAAAAATGAACCCAGAAACATACCCACATTTATCCCATCTAATTCTACTGCAGTGCCAAAACAAAAGCCCAGGACTCCTTTACAGACACTGAAGAGAAAGAGACGCACCTCTAGAAGGTGATTCTTCCCATCTGAATGACTGCGTGGAAGTACTTCATTCTCTTTATCAACTATCAAGGCAGTCTGAGCTACTAATTTAGATTAAATGCTCCATTAGGGCATATGAGTTGATGCCTATAGCTAGACAGGTTAAATCAAAGTCTCAAAGACTATTTCACATATGTGGATGATATGTGAGGTATTTAGTGGATGAGGACTAATTCCTTCTTAAACAGCAGCAGCTGTTTTGCAGGCAAGTTTTTTTTTAAAGTGATATATTAACTCTTCCATAGAACTCTAAGACAAAGTTATATTGTCACTGCTTGCAACCAATATTAAACGCTTATTTTCAAAATACAGTTATACCTTTACATCCCGTTTGGAAAGAATACCCAGATGTAACTGTAACTTTTTGGGAGGGGTCGTATGAACCAAGATTATGCATTTGCTGTGTTCCCATTTTGTAGGATGTTATTCTTTTCTTCTGTATGGTCAATCCATCCCACAAACTAGTAAAAGGGAGAAGATAAGACACACGTTCCTCACTCCTCTTTACTTTTCTTTGATTACTTTGGGAGGGGTGGACGGGTTAAATAATTTAGCAAAGTTTAACAAATCTGAGCAACTGGATCATGAAGATATACTAATTCTGTTATTATTATTTCAAATAAAGTAAGTACAGCTATGTCTTCATTGCTGAATTCGCTGAAGTGATGTGGCTAGAAGCATCCAAGCCTGTTTTAACCCTATTTAAGCAGACACATTCAAGCTATTTAAGTCTTCACTGTCTCTGTTGCAAGCAAATTACATGCTAGAAGTTTTCTGTTGCAGTACTTGACATTCTCTAATCTTCTTCTAGTGAATGTGGAAGAGTTTTCCTGCCTTTATAGATTTGAGGGAAGAAAGTGACCTGATTGTGAGAAGGATGTGAAGCTGTTTAACAGATGTCCTCAGTAAAAAATGGTCATCTTGCTAATTTGAATAACAATCCCAGTCAGACTTAATTAGTTCCCCAAAGTCAGCTACCTGCCAAAATGAAAAGCCAAAGGTATCATTAGTCTACAGAGAAGCACGTAAAGTTGTGTTTCTATGAGCTACTGAGCTAATCTAATAACTCTTTGATGCCAAAATGTATAGAGAACCTTGCTCATCTGCCCTTGCTTGCTGCAGCCTGTCTGCTTGTTGGATCCGCCATTCACCAATCCAAAAGAAAGCTATCCACTTTTGTTTATTTGTTTGCTTGCTTGAGTATTTTTGTTAGTTTTCTGCAAAACCAACCAGTTTAACTGAATCATGGTCTTTCAGCTAGGACAACACAAATACTAGAGGTACCCTGCCAATATTGGAAAGAGAAGAGAAGATAAAAGAAAAACAAGAAAAGTAAGAAAAAGAGGAAGAAAGGGACATGCTAACAATGCTGACCTGCTACTGTACCAGTAAGTGTAAAGGTAACTATGTACAGAATTGCTTTAAAGCCCTCTCTTGTTATCTGTTGGCCTGCACATGGATGAGATGGAAAAGAGCTCTAGAAAACAATGAGCACAACTCCAGAAGTCCCAAATCGGTTATCTGTGTGCTACATTTAGGTATATTTCCTCCACTTTTTAGTTCTAGTGGATTTTACAACAGAAGAACAATTTATTACCCTGATTTTACAAGAAACAGTACAATTTTCTTTTTCAATTTTCCCCCTTAAAAGCTCAGCACATGCATAATACAAACTTCTTAGTAGAAGGACTTAGCCTTATCTGACATTTATCGGTGCCAAAACAGGACACACTGATGATCATTACCATTTAGGAAAATTATCTGAACATGAGAGAGTGAAAGGGTCATGACTTTTCCTGTATATTGACATTCCAACAAGTATAGAAACATATTACTTGTATTTGTAAAAGAAGCCATAAATTTCAACCTTTCTTTCCCTCCTCAGATCAACCATTTCTGTTCTGTCATGTAAGTGTCAACTCATGTAATTAGGTATCAAGAAGCATGTGGTGCCAATATGTAATACTGGCACAGAACGAAGAATTCCTGGAAAAAAAAAAAAAAAAAGTGACATTTGCAGGGTAATGCCAACTGTCCGTATAAACCTACCATTGCTTGACTTCTGTGCTGACTTATGAGTAGGCAAAATGCCATCCAAACAGACGTTCACGACTTCAGAGAGGCAAAACACCATGTATGTATACTAATGTATTTGCAGGGAGCACAGTTCCTACCAAGAATATCAACTCATCCATCTGTCATGAAAATCCAGACCCACAGTTATGCGAATGAGCCACAAATGACCCATCAATAATTTGGATTAGTTTCTAACAAGTTTCTTCTTCAACATAGACAAAATTTTTGGCCTACCACCCCTTTTAATGTGTAGGATTACAGCTAGTAATTTTAACAAAGTCTTTAGTCTTTGGTTTCTGTGAAGTTATACATGCTAGAGCACAGTGACTATGCACCTGCTGTAATGCCTCACCAGCACATTTTGTGCTTTGGCTTTCACACAAACTGGTTTCTAAAATGACTAATGGAATTAGACTGAGAGGTACATATCTAGGGGAAAAAGCAGCAGCAGAAGTCACATATTTTAACTAGTTGAGAAGATGCAAACCAGACAAGTTTTGCAAGATGGTTGCTGCAACTCAGATTTCTGATAATAGATGGGGAGATTTTGCCCTGCTGAGTACAGAACTGTGCAGAGCCAAACACTATTACTCTGGAACCAAACACAACATATCCCTCACCATGGAGCTCCACCCAAGATAATTAGCCCTGCTGAGAATTCAGCTAATTAGCTTGGGCATAATGCCCTATTAAAGAAAGAGATCATATGTGTGAATGTTCTTGCATTTAAGAAGTCACTAGGATACACAGAATCTTCTAAAAATTTAAGAAACAAACAAAAAAACCAACCACAAAATAAAACCAAAAGAAGGGAGGTGGAAATATGTGCCTGAGCATGCCCAAATAGAAAAGTCTTGAAAGATTTGTAGAAAGACTTTGAAGTTTACATTTTGTGCATGGGCTGTTAAACTGCTTTAGAGAAATGGCCAGCTAGACGATGGAGGGAATTTCCTAAGAACTAGTGTTCTGGTTTTGTTTAGTGAGGGGGGCCTAAGGTGGTAGCTTCTGTAGGAAATTGCTAGAAGTCGCTCCCCTTTGTTCAGTGGACTCGGCCAGGCCTAGGGCGGACCTGCTGCTGGCCAAGGCGGAGCCAATTGGTAGCAGAATGTCCCGTGATAACGCCTCTGCGATAACGTATTTAAGAAGGGGAAAACAGAAAAAAAAAAAGACAGATGATGTGAAGAAGCCAAGTCGGGGCAAAGAGGGGGAGGCGTGAGCCTTGTGGGCCTTGCGGCCCTCAACCTCTGGCCTCCCGCTGGGCGGCCGACTGGGCCTGACTCGGCCTGGCCTGGCTGCAAGAAGTGGAGAGGAGATGAGATGTGAATGAGATGTAAAAAGATCCTGAGAGGCATCTGCCAGCCTGCTGTGAAGAATTTTTTTTTGTGAGAGGAACGGCTACAGATGCCAAGGTGAAGTGAAGAAGGAGGGAGAGGAGTAATGCAGCTCCTGGCCAAGATTCCCCTGCAGCCTGTGGTGACGACCATGGTGGAGCAGGTTGTCCCCCTGCACTCCATGGAGGTCCATGGAGGGGCAGAGATCGCCCTGCAGCCTGTGGAGGACCCCATGCTGGGGCAGGAGGATGCCTGAAGGAGGCTGTGGCCCATGGAGGGCCCACTGGGGCAGCTGTTCTGGAGGGACTGCACCCATGGAAGAGATGACCCATTCTGGAGCAGTTTCACAAAGGACTGAAGCCCATGGGAGGGACCCCACGAAGGAGCAGGGGAGGAACGTGAGGAGTTCTTCCCCCAGCGACGAAGCAGCGGCATGAAACAACGTGTGATGAACTGACCGCAACCCCCATTCCCTCTTCCCTCCTGTGCCACTCAGCGGGGAGGCAGGTAGTAGAGATAATGTTAAGGCTGGGAAGACGGAGGGGTTGGGGGAAGTTGTCTTGTTCCCTGTCTCATTCTCCTGCTAGTTTTAGAAATAAATGAATAGTTTTTCCCAAGTTGAGTCTGGTTTTGCCCATAACCGTAACTTCAAGGATCTCTCCCTGTCCTTATGTGAAACCTCGAGCCGTTTTTCCTACATTATCTCCCCCTATTCTTTTGGAGGGTGGGGGGAGTGAGAGAGACTGTGTAGTTTGGTCCCGATCAGGGCTGAACTACAACAACAGAAAGAGGTGATATAGTTTCTCATAATTCATAAAGCTGAGTTTCAGTGGCTGGGCTGAAAGCCAGAACCTGTCTGCAAGGGCACAGCTGGCAAACAAAAAGTAGTTTCTAATGCTTTTTCCCCCCTCTTTTATTCTGCTTTTCCTTATGTTTGCTACATTTAAAATGGCAAACAAAGTGCTCCCTAAACTATTCTTCGGCATGGAATGGTCCATGACCATATTGTTGTACTCTCCTATCTTCTAAAACAGGGTGACTGAATGCATGCTGCCTGTTGAGAAAAGTGTCTGACTTTTGCTAATTCCAAACTTTGCTAGGGCCCTGGCAGGGCATCTGCTTTTTGTCCTAGGCCAAAAGCATGCTAGAGACCTCTCTAATAACTTAATAGCTCAGACAATGAAGTTCCAGTGCCCAGGAGATCTTTCTGGCACTGTTTATTTTACTACTGAAAGAAAAATGTAGGTTTTCTTTATTGAGAGAATTATGTATTCTAGGTTTTAGTCTACTAAAACCGAAATGAAAGCTATGTTTAAATATAACTCTGATTTTGGACTGGAGAAAAATCAAAATGGATCTACCTCAAAACCCTGGCTTATTTAGAGTCCTGTTACACCAAAGTCATACAATCATGCTAATTTCAGCATCTGCAGGTCAACAATCTGGTTGTACAGCTGGTTATGTTGTGAGGAATTTGGCTTTTACAACCATGCAACCCATTTTGAGTATAGAGGACTGGTAGGGGGAGAGGGGATGCTCCTGACAAAGTGGAGCCAAGGTAATATTTGCGAGAGGCTAGCCAAAGTGATGAGGAAACCTTTAAACCAAGAACAACACAACTCATGGTAAAGTACAGTAGAGGTTAACAGTGCTGGAAAGCAGAGGTGCAGGATGATGATAAGAGACCTCAGAAATTATAAAACAGGGCAAAAGGAGATTCACCTCAGGCATGTGCAGCCTGGGAAACAGGTATTAGGAAGTCAAGGTGTGCAGGTGTTCACAAAGCTATGACATCCTTGAGATAACAGAGACACGCTGGGCAGCTGAACCAGCGACTTATATGTAGGGGCACTCATTTTTCTCCGTTAACTATATAGGCAGCTCAGAAGTTACGCCTAACTTTTAGATGGCTGATTTTAGAGATTAAACCCACTGTTACTTTTAGATGCTTTTATAGTTTTTACCAGCACTTGATTTTCAGAATGCTGAATGTCCAGCTCCCCTAAAATCTACTTATTTAGGTTGAGTGATACAAGAGTTTGCTTACTTCTGAAAAAAAAACCCTGCTACATTCATATATGAAATGTGAACTGATGTTGAAAAACAATAGTCTTTTTTCACCAAAGAGCACATACAAATACACACATGTAGACACATGCAACAAGTATAGCTATTGATGCCAACAGCATTTCCTTCAAAACTACATGTAGGCATGGTCTTTATGAGGCAAGAGATTAATCTATGTATCTATTTTGTAATACAGTTGTCAGTCACGTTAACCCTTCTGAAAAGAGTAGAGCTACAGCCAAGATGACATCCAGAGAAGAACCCAACAGGACTATATCCTGAAATCTCTTCACTTTCTCTCTCTGCTTTTTTTTTTTTTTTTTTTTTTTTTTTTTTTTTTCAGTGCTGTGAACAATAAACGTATCATGTGAGAGAATCCTCTCATGCATACATTGTGAAAAATAATAATAGTTGTATAAGATTGTATAATTGGTGATTATACAACATTGAGCTAAATATAATATACCAAATTGCATTTTTAAAATACCATAAGATACCCCGAACTCATCCGTAAGAAAAAGCTGAGAAAGAAGTTAGCTCTCTACTCTCTGACTTTGACTTAACACACTTGAAAATCAACAAATAAGAGGAAGCAAATTGCTAGGGTACCACAGTGAAGCTTTCTGAGAGAAAAGCAATCAGGGAATGAAAGTGAGACCTTTAATAGCAGTTCTTAACTTGGGCATGGGGATTTGAGAAAGACAGAGAGAGAGGCAATTTCTCAGGTATCTGAGACCCAATTATGTGACTGCAACTTGAACTGCATGTGCAAGTGGAGAGAGAAGCACTTCTGGGTTTAAAGAGTTGGCATAATATTTTCTCTGTTGCCAATTTTGCTAAACAAGGGAGTGCTGTGGCATTTGCTGCGTATGTGCATTCTAGATCTTGCACAACGTGAAGGTAGAAGAGAGTTTCAATAAGTTTGCATTTTGATGTAAAGTTAATATTTTCATAGGATGTCAGGCTATTCCCAAACACTTTACACTCACTTGTAGTTTCTGTGAAAATGCATACTCAGAAATAAAAAAAAAAAAAGACCATTTTTTTCTGACCTGAATCTTTAA
>WHYT01017496.1:197492-208319 GCA_009806455.1 Tetrax tetrax
TTTTTTTTTTTTTTTTTTTTTTTGCTAAAAATATAACAGTAATTAAAAGATCCATAGTTCACCCTTTGTCAGGGGAGAGATCAAGGTATTTTTTTACAAAGCACAATTCTTGTCTCTTGAACATCCTGAGGTATGACATTTATTCTAAGTCATTTACTGATTAAAACAAAGGTGAAGAGGGAAGCTACATGTGCACTAGTTAGCTATCCACAAAAAAAAAAATCTCGTCTAAAGATGAGATATTCTATTTAGTTATTTTTAATTAAATGAATGAATGAATAGCATTATGTTATATCTGATCATTTATTTTAGCAGTTGCTTTTTGGAAGATACTAATAGTTGTTCAACTAATTGTTCGACTTCACATATTTATGACACCAGAATTTCAGAGTGACTGTGACCTGGTACTCTTGTAATTTGATATAAAGTTTGTTTCAGAGAAGCCGATTACATTTTGTCCTATTATGAGGTCTCTAAAAGGAGGGCCAGTCCTGAAGTCTTAAATTAAATGAAAAAGCTTGTGCAGCAATTTGCAAACTAGTTGTTATGAGAACTGACTGGTCACAGCTTTCAGTTTTCAACTCATCTACTCTGCAGGTTGCCTAGAACCAAAAAGCTCAGACAGAATTGCTTCCCACTCAAATTTCTTTCAAATTACTAGAAGGTGATGCTCCCTCTCACAGCAAACCTTCTCTCCTGGCAGCACTCCAGATGTGCTTCACCAAGCCCTCCTCAAATTGAACATCTGGATCCTAAGCTGAATCCCTGGATGGCCTCCCTACAGAGAAGTCATTAAGAAAGTAGTTATCCTTCTTCCTGTTTCCCCAAGTCCAGCATAGTTTGCAAAGGTTTTTCAGATTTTTCGACTTTCATTCATGACACGGGTTTCCTTACTTTGTCTTGACTCAGTTGCATTTCTGTCTTCCTGGAAGACACATGAATTATCCCATATACACTTTTTCTGTTGCTGTAAATATCTTAAAGAGTCATACCAGTTACTCAGTTTGTGCAACTCTGTCGTCTTCAAATGTAGAACAAGTGCTATTAGTCTACACTGATGCGAATGCAGAATCATTTCCAGTTATGATGGTATTCTCATGCATTCCCTAATGTCTCTTCAAGTTTTTCTATTAATGACTGAAGTAATATTTTTTTTTTAGAAACTCAGGAACCAACTCAAGTTTGATGTCTGTAAGTGTATGTGGAAATTAAGGGTGTATGGACACCTGGGATGTAAGAACATCTGGTTTGTGAGGATGTATGACTAACAGCTATTCAACAGAAGACAACTCATGCAAAACCAAAAGACAGGAAAAGTAATGAATTAACCACTCAGATACATAAACCCAGATAGATGAACATGAGAAAATGGAAAAATAACAAGGACTAGGATTCTCAGGGCTACTGAAAGGGTCAACTAGAACTTTGTAACTGATATGAGGGAGGGTAATAGGATTATCACGGATATCATGGGAAAGAATAAACCTACACTGAAGTATTTTATGGCACTGTGTGAAACTTATGGAATGTTTTAAGGGGATTGTGGGAATATGCACAAGTTATTTGAGGATGTTTAGGAAAATGGCTAAGGTTGAGGAAAGGGAGAGATCAAAGTGTGATATGTGATTTCCATCAAGCGTGGATGGAGAAGAAGTGATTGACACTCCTCTGGCCAAACCCAGCATCTGATCACTAATTTTATTTTCAGATCCTGTTCCTTACAGTTGCCATCTGTTCTCCATGTAGCATGTGTTGAGGGGTGATTCACTGGTGAATGTCAAGCTGGACTAGCCAATGTGTAGGATGTCACTCACATGTGTCCAGGACCCGAGATCTGAGCTAATGATTGGTTAAGGGTCTTGGGGTCTGAGCATGGATGTCAGACTTAAAGTCTATGCTAGTATTTGAGTTGGTTTTGCAAATCAAGAAGTTGAGGGTATATGCCTGTTTCACTGTTTAGGTTCAAACCTGGTGAGCTACAGATGAGGAAAAAGCCTGGTTTGCATGTGTTCAGCTGTATGTGAGCACTGCTGATGTTTACATGGGTGATGGAAAAGGCCATGCTGTCTGTCTTGACATGTGCAGCCAGCCATGTCCCAGTTGCACTTGTATCTTTGGAACACACGTACCACTTTGGTGCTAGCTGGACCTGGAACTGAGAAAAGCAGCAAACAGTCTAAGAGGAGAAATCTCCTGTGTCTATAAATCCAAATTCAGCCTGCCCTTAGCAAAGTTGTCTCCATTTCATTCGTATGAAGATTATCTGCAAAATATGTCACAGTGCTACTTACTCAAGGAAGAGTAATAACTTCTTTCTAAAGGTAATTGAACTTCTACTCCCTCAAGAGCTGGGGAATAGGCTAGCCAAAATAATCACCTGATCTAAGTCCCTCCCGTGAAGACAAGGATTTCCTTTATTTCTCCCATCGGGTCTATTCCATGTCAGAGTAACTCAAATGAATCCCTATAGCAAGTTCTTTCCATCATCTTGGTGTCTCCTCAACATTTGAGAGTTATGGAGGAAGATTAAAAAAATGCTATTTAAATATCTATTAACATAAATACTGTTTTCTTTAACATTTTGACTCAATAGTTTTACCTGTAGTTCACAAAGGATCAAATTATCCAAATCACACAGTGACAAAAGCTTTCTTAAAGGTTTTATTAAGCTTTATATTGGCTTTTGACTTTCAATGAATACTGAGTTACGTCAATATAGAGAAAACAATTTTTTTTCAGCTCTCCTCTCCCTAGGCTTTGCTGTCGTCACTCACCCTCTAAAATCTTCTAATTTCTGCAGAATTTGTGATAGCATTCTGTATTCAAGAGTGCTAAATGTGAACATGCAAGTACCTATGCATCAATTAATATAAACCCAGAAAACTTACCTGTTTTTACATTTGATTTTAACAATATGATCAGATTAACAATATATTTAAGGTTAATGACCAATTATTTTTAGACTAAGCAAGAAGCACACGCATTCATTTTACTGTGCAAATAACTGCTCACTGTCAGTGGCTTTTGTATTCCTGTTGCATCTCTAAATTTAGTCTTAAACAATTATTAATAAGATCTCAAGGAATGTTTCCATTGATGGTTTCTAAAACTACTGGTTCCTCGAAAAGTCTTGCTGAAGAGTATTTTTATTCATTCTATATATATATATATATATGTGTCCATGACATGATATTACAGAAATCTCAGCAACCTAGTAGTATTATACGGAAATTTCTACAGTAACCACAAATATATGTTAGTGTTTGCCTAACAGAATATTTTTTAATCTGGGTAAACACAGAAAGACTTAGCATAATGACAATAGAAGTGTGAGACTGACAGCTAAATTCTTGGTTTGATGAAATGACAGAAACCACAAGTAAGGGGCTACAAAGTGTACCACAAATTCTTGTTCCAGAAACATTTTGTGGCTTAGTGTTATATAAAGAACAAAATTATATTTTTGTTGCATTATACAGATAGGAAATTATGTTTTCTTTCATCTGAGTCATAGAATCATAGAATCATAGAATGGTTAGAGTTGGAAGGGACCTTCTAAGGTCATCTAGTCCAACACCCCTGCAGGAAGCAGGGACATCCCTGACTAGATCAGGTTGCTCAGAGCCTCATCCAGCCTGGCCTTGAACGTTTCCAGGGATGGGGCATCCACCACCTCTCTGGGCAACCTGTTCCAGTGCTCTACAACTCGATTGTGAAAAATTTTTTTCTAATATCTAATCTAAACCTGCCTCCTTCTAATTTAAACCCATTACCCCTTGTCCTATCACAACAGGCCCTACTCAACAGCCTGTCCCCATCTTTCCTGTAGGCCCCCTTGAGGTACTGGAAGACCACTATCAGGTCTCCCCGGAGCCTCCTCTTCTCCAGGCTGAACAGCCCCAACTCTCTCAGCCTGTCCTCATAGGAGAGGTGCTCCAGCCCTCTTATAATCTTCGTGGCCCTCCTCTGGACCCTCTCCAACTGGTCCATGTCCTTCTTATGTTGTGGACTCCAGAACTGGACGCAGTACTCCAGGTGGGGTCTCACCAGGGCAGAGTAGAGGGGCAGAATCACCTCCCTCAACCTGCTGGCCACACTCCTCTTGATGCAGCCCAGAATGCGGTTGGCCTTCTGGGCCGCAAGGGCGCATTGCCGGCTCATGTTGAGCCTCTTGTCCACCAGCACTCCCAAGTCTTTCTCCTCAGGGCTGCTCTCAATCCATTCTCTGCCCAGCCTGGAATTGTGCCTGGGATTGCCATGACCCAGGTGCAGGACCTTGCACTTGGCCTTGTTGAACTTCATGAGGTTGGCACGGGCCCACCTCTCCAGCCTGTCCAGGTCCCTCTGGATGGCATCCCTCCCTTCCAGCGTGTCGACAGCACCACACAGCTTGGTGTCATCAGCGAACTTGCTGAGGGTGCACTCTATCCCACTGTCCATGTCGACGACAAAGATGTTGAACAGGGCCGGGCCCAACACGGACCCCTGAGGGACGCCACTGGTGACCGGTCTCCACTTGGACATTGAGCCGTTGACCATCACTCTCTGAGTGCGGCCATCCAGCCAACTCCTTATCCACCGAGTGGTCCATCCATCGAACCCGTGCCTCTCTAGTTTAGAGAGAAGGATGTCGTGCGGGACAGTGTCAAATGCCTTGCACAAGTCCAGGTAGATGATGTCCATTGCCGAGTCAATTGTGCCATTCCTATCATTCCTCCCAGGAAGGAGACAGAGCACCCTTGATATTGGCAAGTGAGTTCTGCAGGCGTAAGTTGTTTGTTTTGGGTTTTTTTTAAGCAGCAATTACAAAAAATTTATTGTGAGTAGCCAACCCCACATGTGATGTAAACATGCTGCAGGGATAACATAGTTATTTGTTCCTATGAGCAAATCAGATAATCAATGCTCTTGTAGAATGATACCTGCATTTGTGGCAGCTGTATTTGAATCTCTCTGTAGACGTTGCTGCATCCCATGTGTCATATTCCAGACTTTATACAGCATAGACACAAAATGTGTGAAATGCCAGAGAGAAATAGATTCCAAGGTGGACAATGTGGTTTTGTGTAGATGCAGCAGTGCTCTCCTATAGACAGCAAGCCGCTATCTGAATCAGGACCTTTTGTTCTGAAAAAAATGTGCATCGGTGGAGAGGTATCTACAGGGATTATGCAAGGGAAAGTTCTCATGGGAAACATGAAATCACACATAGAGCTTGCTTTAAAGCCAACAAGGGGCAGGGAGCCTGGATAAAATTTGTGTCTAGGCTACCACCACAGTTCACTTGTAGCTGACCACCATCATTTGGTTGTTAGAGGCTACCTTCTCTCAGTCCCTGATTCTGAAGACACTTTAATCAAAACAAATTGGGTTACTTTAAAATGTGCAAATAGCAAGTCTTCTTTATTCCAGGCCATTTTGACTGATGCAAATTGCAGAGTACTTACAACAGCACTTTTGTAAGAAGATCTAATGGGGAGAATAATCTCAGGCAGAAAGAAAAGGGACAACAGGGCTAAACTGGCAATGGTAACCTTTTTCTGTTAATACAGCTGAAGCACAAAGAGGCTGTTTATCCAGAGGATAGAGGTCCCAATTACAAGTATGAAACACCAGAAATGGGCAAATGCTACTAGTTTTGACAGGTTAGGAAATAAACATCAGTAGCAATGCAATCCAGAGATCAGCACTGATATGAAGCTGAATAATGAGACTCAGGCAGAGGCAGATTCATGAAAAATTCCAGTATTTTCGCAAGAATCCACATACCCTTGCTACGAGCAGATATTGCATTATCAGATACAGCCAGCTCAGCAAGATGTCAAGGGTGGAGAAAGTCATTGCTGCTTTTTAGTGTGGGAGTGACAGCCATAGGTTTAACTGTACCAGATGGGCAAACCTGTGGCATGTGAACACTTCAAGTGTGTATCTTTTGCAGAGACTGATGTGAATGGCTGCGGGCAAGCTCTCCTGGTGGAAAGCCTTCTGGATCTGCACCAGAAGTGAGGAAATGAGCCAGCACTGCCTGTTCAAGCCAACATCAGCAGGTCTCTTAGGACTCAGCTGTCTACTCATCCTACTCTCAGTCCACAATAAAGTGTTGCATAAATAACTGTCTAAGAAGCAGAGATATCTTTAGTCTGTGGACTGCTCTTGACTCCTTTGCCATATGTGTGACTTTGGGCTATGGGAAGATTTTTTTCAGTATTGAGATCCTTGCAAGAAAAGATGAGCCATGCCTGAACTACATAGCATACATTGTTGACCATTTAAAAAAATATAACAATATCTCTCATTGTGCTGTAATAATCAGTGGCAAACTGAAAGCAGAAATCAATAATACAGCTGTTCTTGTAGTGTCAGTGGTACAAGTCTTATTTCACAAAATAAAGGTAGCAATAGACATAAATCAATTTCACAGAAAATTCAGGTCAGAGAATTTCTTAAGAATGTTCTCTTTTCTTTGTTCCCGCCCTGTGGTCTCTGCTCAAAAGTGAAGATGACCTCAGCACTTAGCAGCCCCAGAACTTCACACTGCAGCAGTCCCTCCACCTCAGTGCTGTTGAATGAAAATATTACACACCACTGCAAGTGACGAGTCAAAACCAGACACTCAGGTTCTGTTCAGAACTTTTTTTTTCACTGCTTTTAATGGAAAATATGTTTTTCTTCTCTTTCTAAAATTTTTGGTGCTGAATTTTTAGTTGTCATGGAAAGAAATCCCACCAGTTTTACTTAAAAATGCAAAAAATGCCAAAAAAAACTGGTGAGTCAATTTGATAAGACACACACACTTGTCGCTCTCATTGTTACGGAAGTATTCATCAATCTAAACTCAATTTTGCGTCAATAGAAAGTGCCAAGAAAAATTTCAGAGCATTCCTA
The DNA here is from genome assembly GCA_009806455.1 of Tetrax tetrax. Classification (NCBI taxonomy): domain Eukaryota; kingdom Metazoa; phylum Chordata; class Aves; order Otidiformes; family Otididae; genus Tetrax; species Tetrax tetrax. The sequence continues at coordinate 204,378 of WHYT01017496.1, forward strand.
TAACTCAGAGCACTTAGACTTCCCAATAAGACAGAAGGCTGTGTTCATTGCATTAATGTTTGATTCAAGGGGTTGTTTGAGTGTTCTTAAATCAGTGACTCCTTAAACTTCCTTGCTTTACCTGTTAGTGCTGGGGTTCGTTGCACCTTTAATATATGAAGACCAAGTTTTATGTCTACTGATGCACAATGCCTTCTTTGTGTCCTCCTAATGATGAAGCATTACCATGAGTTTGTAGCCAAATAAGGCAGATTTATTGCTGCCTTTGTGCTGATGAGGTTGAAGGCAGCTGGATTATATCACCAAAACTTGTTTTCAGTCTCTCTCTGGAAACCAGGCAAAAAAAAATGCTACAGAAAAAGCAACTACAAAGAATGGATAGGAATTATAGTTTGCACAAATTTTACAGTTTGGTTTCTTTATTACTGGTAGTATTTGGTTTGGCTTTTAAACTCTTCAGTGCTGTGTACTAGTATCTGAATGGTTGTAAGAAAAATCTGTGAAACACAGTATAATTTTAAGGTATTTGGCTAGAGCTTGATTTTTTGTTGTTGTTGGGTTCAGAGTTATTTGAATTTGTAGTAGCCAAGAAGCCAGAAAATCCTCCGAATAAAATACATGGACCTCACTGCACCCAAGTGCCCATGGCTTAAGCAAAGTGTTACTGTCTTTCACTGGCATCCATAGCTGCCAAAAAATGATGATACACTGCCAGTATAAAGTGCAGATGTTAGTAATCATGAATTCAGTGTTGGGCATAAAGGAATGTGGAGAGAGGAATGCCAGAGACTGGCCAGCAACATTGCATGTGGCCAGAATTTTTCACTGAGTTCATGTGTGTGCTGCAATACTGTTTGTGCACCTTCTGTCCAGATATATTTGAACACACTAGGGAGTAACTTGCTAATCAGCTGCTACCTGATGTCCATCTGCTATCCCAAATACCATGTGTCCTCTGTAAAATTTACTAATATTTGCTTATGACTCATTACTTTTCTTGTATGTAGGATATGCTGTTCTGTATAATAGTAGGAATCCATTAAAGGTGGTATTCATATCACCTAACCTTGGGCTTCTGAAAGTCTGATGCTTAATCTGGACTGCAATATCAATTCCCACTGTAGTCAAATGAAATTTAGGAATCTCTAAATGGAGTTTCATCCCTTTCTGAGACAGATGTAAAATATTGACTGTGAATTCTTCTCTGAAGGCAATTTTATCTTTACTCCGAATACAGAGAGGACCAATTATCACTGGTTTATGTGCTGAAGTTAGATGATACTAATCTACAAGAAAGATTAATAGTAATCTAACTAAATGTAGTTGTCTATAACCTCAGGCTCTTTATATAATCTTTGAAGAGAAACATGTGCAATGCATCTCATTCTACAGATAGAGGTCTAAAACAAGTGAGGTAAATGACTTACTAGAACTATGCCTTCTTCTGTATTGACTATGGTGCTGTATAGAAAATTACTACCACAGATGTATCCCGTCATAAGTAACATCCTTTACAGAAGGTTTAATAATGAAATCTTTGTATAACTTATTAGTTAGACTTGTGTACTGTGAATATAATTACTTTTCCCTGTGCTGGACAGATACTGTGTGGAGAAACACCCTTCACATGCAAATACGTATTCTCTAAATTCTTGTTACTGCATTTAAGACTGGATGTTCAGGTCCTACTCAAAGTGAAATTCATTAACAATTCCCATTGATCTAAATAAAGTTAGAAAAGCAACGTAAGTTACTAGAGAGTATTGTGTGTATGGTGTTTGGTTTTTTTTTTTTTTCTTTTCCAGGAGAAAAAATATGTAATGTTATCAGGGTTCTTCGCATCTTAAATACATTAAAACCAAGATTCAAGTTTCCTAGTAGATTGTAGTTTCTTTATATTTCCATAATAGTGCACCATTATCTTGAGCCTGTGAACAGAAACAGGAGCAGGAATCACATCAGGAAGGGAAAGCAAGCTACAAGTAGGGAAGGGTGCTTTTTTTTTGCTTGTTTGGCCTTTTTCAAGAAACAGCATCTAACTTGAAAGCAGCAAACATATTTTGTCACTCATTCAAGATGACTTATTTCTTGAAGTGGTCAGCACTCAGGAATTGTCACCAAAAGTCAATGTTTCATAAGCAATTCTATCAAAAGAAAAGCAACCAATATTTTTTTCCTGTGGAAAATGCTTTTTTTTTTTATCTTGAATAAGTCAAGTGTGACTTTCTTACACCTCCCCTCTGCATGCATCCCCAGAGGATACGAACTTTTAGACACCACCAGCTATACCACATGGCTACGTACCTCAAATTATTGCGTCTTGCTTTTAGCCCTCAAAATCCTCAGGGAGAAAGCCAAGGAGTTCTATCAGAGTCATAATAAATCAGTGAAAGATTCTCACTGGCTCTAAAGGACATCAGATTAGATTTTGTATTAGCTCATGCACCAAAAATTATAAAACTTACAAAGACTGGTATGTGTTTCCTTTTGAACTCATTGGGATAACATATTCCTTACTTAGATTGGCTGAAAATAAAATAAAATAACATCTCTGTCCCTCTCCTGTGTCTTTCTGTCTAAGCTTACCTCCTCTCAAAAATCAAAATGGAATAAAATTAAGGGAAACTTTCTGTAGCCCAAGCATTAAGGGGGATAAAAGCTAATATGTCTGTCAGCCTGGCAAGTAATAGCAGCTGCACTGGAGACAGTTGACCACCAAATGGTATCCTAGCAACATACAGTAGCATCATTATACATAGTGCTATCAAGCCAAATTTATCCTTTTCAATATCTTAGCTTCAAGAAAGTAGGGATGAATACAGAGCAAAGGATGAAAATGGTGCCTATGAGAAAGACAACATGGGGTTTTAATTTAAGCAGAGGTTATACGGAATGTCGGTGTAAAATGAATAAAGAGCATCGCATTTTTTTTGTGACAAGGAAAAATACCTACCAGTGGTAAGGCACTCTCAGACAATCATAATTCAATTTGCTTTCAGAATACTAATCTTGTGTATATTTTATCTTGAAATAAAATTTGACTTCTCTTTAATTCCATTTAAATGTTTCCATTTAATCGGGGAGGGGCAAGGGGAAATATATTTTAATTACTCAACACTTCTTTAAAAAAAATCTCTAAGCAAATCCACCTATAAATTATGGCTTTCAAAAACAACTATAGCTTTCATTGTTTCTAATATTAAATTGGATAATTACAGCTCTGTTGATAAACTCTCAAAATTGAGCAGTTTCCTCTTTTTAGACCATAAATTGCCTTCTATTCTCCAGTTCTATTTAGAACCATTGATCCTACACTGTCCATATAATTTACCAATGCACATAATAATCATGACTGTAAATAGCCTTGTCAAAGACAGGACAAATAAACCTAAGTCCAGATTAATTGCAAGATGTACCCCTTCTTCAGTTTTGAGCAAAGATTAGAAGAACTTGCTAAGCATCTAGACCTTAGAAGAGATGGACTTTCCTGTAGCATAAATTAGCGTGGTTTCACTGATCCTAGTTGAAATGAGGACACCTGACCTCAACGGGGGGTTTGGCTGAATGCAACAAGACTACTGATAATGCAGACATAATTAAAGGCAGGTAGGATAGTAGTTTTTAGTAAAATTTACTCCTGCAAACACAGCCTCAAGCAGAAGGTAAAACTATCTCCCTTCAGCAGCAGATGTACTGACAAGTAAGCAGTATGTTGTGAATATCAGGACAGTGTTCCAAGCTACTGATCACTGATCATTTTTAACTTCTAGTCCAAAGATTATCCCTGCAGAAGATACACACTACAGGGAATGCACTTACAAAGCTATGCTTTATAATATACTAAGCAATTTCTTGTGTGCATCAGAAAATCTGTGTGAAAAAGGTTTCCACATGACACTCTGCAGTAGACAGCTCTTTGGAGACTTATCGGGGGGGGGGGGG
>WHYT01017496.1:218201-236701 GCA_009806455.1 Tetrax tetrax
TTTTTTTCCCTCAAAATTAAAAAAAAAAAAAAAAAAAAAAAGATAAAAGCTGACAAATATGAAAAGCCGTTTTTGCAGAAGAAGTTAATAGACTCATTATTCAAGAGATAAATAAAGTGGATCTGTATTTTACCTTGCTCAGGATTTCTGGCCCTGGAAATATGGGTGGGGCTTGAGTCTGCTGTATGCTGATTTCCAACATTTATGTGAAAAGTATGACAAACCCTCTGTTGTTTCCCATGTTACATAAGTTGCAGATCTACACTTATCTCAAAGGTGTCCATTTCCTCTATATCGCTTTTCATTATGATAAACAAAATACTGTGTGCTACTTTCATCTTCTTAAGAATGTTTACCTGTTGAAAACAAGGTCCTGGATTCTGGAATTATCTCTAGCGAGTCTATTGTAAAGAGCTATAAGCCATCATAGCTTACAAACACATCATAGCTCTTACAAATTGCTTTTGTACCACTGTTGTTCCATGGTGAAACTCCTATTACTCATTATTTTGAGTGGACATATAATATAACTGAACACAAGCTCTGCCTATTCCCGGTTGCCAGACTCATCCCTCATTGGCTTCAGAATATGAGGACTATCCATGTAGCATATAGCCATTATTTCTCTCCATCTCAGTGACCTGTCCAAAGCACAAATTGAACAAAAATTGGAATACAGCTGAGTCACATTTTAGCAATTCAGGAACTGTATTTAGTGTTCTGGACATGCACTTTGACCATTAAAATACTAAATTAAGCACTAACTGTCATTACTAGCTCTTGCCAATCTTTGTAATTCAAAAGTAACTGAAGAACTGGTCTTTAAGTCAAGAAGATAAATTCAATGTATTTTGTTTTCTGCAAATTAAACTCTAATAACTACTACAAGTTATTCAGGGGTAGTCTGTCATATTGATCCTACAGCTTTGTAAAAGTATTTTGCACTGACTCTAGTACACTGATTATAACGTAGTTTTTTATTTGTGGATGTCTTGGGTTTTTAAACTAGTTATAAACAATAAATACAATAAAAAGAGAAAAATAAAATCATGATTAGTAACATCATAGAAATATTAAACACATGCAAAATGAGTATGAGCAAACATCAAAATTTTTATAAAGGTATATAAGCCACATACAGAAAGAGAAATACTTCTCCTACCAAGAAAACTTGGTTCCTAAGGAAACATTTTTCTGGCATCTCTTACATCTAAATACTGTTTCTTAACTAAACTAAGTATCATACTAGTGAAATATTGCAGCCTTCAAAGATTCAGGTAGATTCAGATTAGGTATTGGGAGAATATTTTTTACAGTAAGGGTGGTGGAACACTGGAATAGGTTGCCTAGAGAGGTGGTTGATGCCCCATCCCTGGAAACATTCAAGGCCAGGTTGGATGGGGCTCTGAGCAACCTGATCTGGCTGGAGATATCCCTGGTCCTTGCAGGGGGGTTGGACTAGATGACTTTTAAAGGTCCCTTCCAATCCTAACCATTCTATGATTCTATGATTATCTTGGAAGATTCTTCCCAGAACAATCTCCAAAACTCAATAGCTTAGTTTAGTTTTAGGCAACTAATTAAAGCAATGAATTTAACATTGTACATTCCTTCCACAGTCAGTAGAGACAACAAGGAGATCTTGGTGGCTTGAATAACCTCTACAAGGGATCTATTTTCTTTCTCTGTTAACCATACTGAGCATAGAATGAGAACATTCCTTTCTAAAGCAATTATTTTAGGTGCTTAATATTAGGCATGGTGTCTTCACATATGAAATAAACACAGAATAAAGTAGGGAGCATAGTGTAAAGTTCTGCTCTCATCAGACAGTTCTTAGACCATATCATCTCACCTGCTCTTTATTTTTTTTAATATTTTTTTGTTAAAGGTACATTTTTTTTCTCTTAGCTGCTGAGAGGTCTTTTGATTACATGTCCAAACTGTGTGGACAGTAAAAACCTAAGGAAAAGATGGTTAGAAACATGTGTTAGAGTTGCCTTGGTGACATCAAGAATAAAAAAAAATAAACAAAACCTCTTTACAGGTTGTACTCAATCCACCTTAAATCCTTTCCTTACCAATGTTTCCAGGTGTTTTTATCACTACAGAGATTTCTGTTGGCAGAACATACTGGTTAAGTAAATCTCTTATTGTAAAAAAGTAGGCAGCGACTTTCTTGCTATATACAAAAAAAAATACCTTCAAACTTTTCCTTAGGATTGCTTTTTCCCTTACAAAAACATTTTAAGAATTGAACACTATTAGCTGAGACTCAATATTGTATTCAACAATAATAATTTAATATGGCTCGAGTTACGTACAATCTATGTTATGTGATTCAGAAGCTCTCGCTATTTAAGTATATGCGGGTATTTTGATTAGACAACTTCAGAAAAATATCATCTAGATTTCATGGTTCAGGCAAAAGTTCCTTAACTGTTAGAAAATTAAGAGATTGCAGTATTAAGTCTGTTTCACTGTGTGATACAAGGTTAGAGTCCTTACTTATGAGGTAAAAACCCAACCCATTAGGTAACATTCTGACACAGCAGATTTTAATTTATGGTTTTATGACACAGAGTCTAAATGATAGTTTACAAAGTGCTGAGAGTAAGACTTTCCAATACTTTTTGAGTTTCCGGTTCCTTCCTGAAACTGAAATACTATTCAGTCAAGAAAGTAGGGTCATCAAACTGCAAGTCCAATTGGCAAAAGGGATTCTGGCTCTGTAGTCCAATTTTTTTACACACACAATTTTTTAGCTGACAATAGAGACCTGAGATTTTCCCCTCTATTTGGCTGTGCCTGTGTTTCTGAGCAACATGAGCCAATAAAGTGGGCCTTCAGAGCAAAACAGTTGCACAAACTGTAAACGTGTCAGTGGATTTTACATTAGGCATGATCTGGTCTAGTGGCATGAGCTACTCTCCAGTAGCCCATGTTTCAGTCCAATTTAACTCCCAGAATTAGTCTGATTCACGAACTTGATAACACTGCACAATACATTCCAATGTGTGGCAATGTTAAAAAACATTCCTGAACTGCATTAAAACACTAATGCAGAAGAGTATTTGTGTTTTCATAGTAGACAGTTAATGAATAAAAAAGATAAACTGTCCAAGGAACAAATGCCATGATGTTTTTCCAAGACTCAGTACAGAAAGCTGCTTCAGATTGTAAAACTGTTTCACAGAGATATTCATCTGCAGCCCTGGGAGAGGCACATGAATCCTTGTAGACCAATATGCCCTACTATTCAACAGGTTGCTAACTGGATGAGCACTGCATATGCTGTGCTGTACAAGGCTTGTGAAACTTAGGTGCATAACTAGCTTTGAATTCAAAGTTTTCAGATATGTGATTTTTTTGAGTATTGAACAGCTGGACATCATAATGCCTTAGTTAAATATTTGCTTTAACACACCACCTTGTGTGTATGAGTGACACATAAGGTCAGACCTCTGTGGACTAGTCTCCCACTGAAATTTCAGCCAGAGAGCTTTGTAGGACCAGATCCCTGATGACTACTGGTCAGGTACAATCAGTTAAAAAGTGCAGGCTTTGCTATACATAAAGACCCTGGCCAAATTATACTGAATCCTTCTTTAAATGCAGTAACCTACCAAAGAAGTTCTGCAAAAGTAGCACCAGGTAAAACACAGTTCTGTAATATAGCCTACAGGTCACAGCGGTATTGAATATGAACAGAGACTATTAGTTGAGGTTTCTTGTTTTGTAAATTATTCATATTTCAATTTTAAGATTTTTTTAAAAAATGTTATTGAAATCTTCCTGCCCTGGAGCAAGTTTCATAATACCATAAGTTAATATACTTGCCTAGCACCTTCATAGGGCCTGGGTTTAAATCCGACTTGGGTCACAAGTGAAATTAGCTTAATGGTCCCAAATTAGTCCTTAGTAGGTATTTGTCCATATCACTAAACTACTATTATACATAATTTGGTAGTAGAGTGAAATTGTACAGTACTATTCTCCAAGGATCCAAGAAATTAAATAGAAGGGACATTGCAGAGCAAGTTTGCTTTTGGCAATGATATTTGGATCAAGCCAATGCAAATGATTTCTTACTTTCATGAGAATCATTATTCAGCAAATTAGTTAACACAATGAAGTTGTCTAAATGAATAATCTGTCACTTTTCAATAGATAAAATGACAGGAAAATTTTATTTTAGAGTATCATGCTATTTTGGACACTGACAGTTCAAAATGCGCTTTGATTCATGCTATTTATGGCAATTAAAAAAAAATTGTGGTAAGCAGTGATTGTATGGGAAAACAATACTTGTTTGCTTGTTTGTTTGTTTTGAAGTGTGATGATAATTAGAACATGAAACAACCCGGCAAGCCATAATTAGAAGTTCTTATGAAAACAACATCATCAACATCATTCAACTATACATAGTTAAAGTCAATTAAATAATTTGCTGACTTTTATGTGACTAGTTTTATCTAGTGTAGTAATGAAAACGGAAAAAAAAAAAGTAGAAGATAAATTGTAAAATAAATTAATTGGTGTAAATTATTCTATTAGTTGTGCTAATTATGCAAATAATGTGGTAAATGTCCACGATTGTGTTTCTTACATTTTTGAAACTATGAGTCACTGAAAATCTGATAACTGAAATGTAATCAAGTAGGAAAAAAAAAAAAAAAGTAGTATTTCTGCTTACATAAGCAAATGGACACTCTTAATTGAACTGTGCATTTTTAGGATAGTATTCTAGTTGTTCAGCAGTTGCTGAACACACAAAAGATGCTTCAGTAAAATTACTTGATTGGTAGTGTAAGAAATATAAGACAGCAAAGGAATATAAAGTCATGCTTGGGCTGGAAACTGCTTCAGAAAAGGCATCTTGTCTTCTTTAATACCTACTACTACATATGCATGTTGCTCCATAAAAAGTATTGAACAAGGTCAGACCCTTCAGATTCACGAGTAAATGAAACGGTAAAGTGTGCCTCCCAACTGCTTTTGCTCTGCCTCTGTACCCCAGAGATGAGTCCTAGTACATATGCATACATACATATATGCATACATACATATATGTATGTATTTGCATGTACACACATTATACAAATATGTAAAATTAAAGCTCATTACTTGAATACGGAAATATTCCCTCAATAAAAATTTAACAGATTAAATATTTGAAAATTAAGATTTCAAGATCACAGTCTTGTCCTTTGTGTGGCTAAAGATTGTTTTATTTTGTTTTTAATATTCTGGTTTCTTAAACTTTCAAGTGGAAAAAAAAAAAAAAACAACCCAGAACAACATAGTGGAACATAAAGAAATAACCAAAAGCACTGAATAATTAAGAAATCAATAAACAATTCAGCATTTATTTGATGTTCAAATGACCTTCCTGAATTAGAAGCGAAGACAGTGCATGCAATATGAAATCTTTAGCTAGCTAATGTACCAAGTAAATTTGAGTAGGCTGGTAAATTTTGATTTAACTATCTTAACTGCTTTGATAGGTTAACTCTAAAGATCATTGAATCCGTCAGATAATAGTTTGGCAAAGCCAAATAAAAGACAGCACTTAGAAAGTAGTACGCTTGCAGAGAAAATATCAGTGAGCTGTGGGAGGTAGGTGGTAAGAGGATGCCCTGTAATGATGCTCCTTCTTCCCAAAATCTGTGATATAACCTCCTACTGCTGAAGACTGAGGTCAGGCAAAGCCTAAGGAAACCCAACAATACTTCTTTCTTTTTTTTTTCTTTTTATCAATAGAAATATCATCTAGTTCAGAGTTCATGTGAACAGCTAGAAAAAGATCTTACATGTCTGGGCCTGAGGAAGGCAGGAAGGAATACGGCAAACCCACCTTTGTCCTGCAGCAAGAATAGACCAACCTTGCCAGAGCAAGTTGGTCTCGCCAGGGTCTGAGAAGGGCTCAGAGTTACAGCTAGAGAGGGTGGAAGGGGAGGTTACAGGTTATTTTTTTGTGGCAAACCACCAGTCTTTTTATCAGAGGTGCTTTGTATGCAGTAGACTGTAGATGGATACATATGCAATGATTGGAAGCTGATTTTGGGGACTGAGGTCAAAAATGTTGCAGCTACTGAGTGAATCTTCTCACAACATCTACCTGCAGCAATCTTGTTAGGGTCACTCTGAGGTGCAGCTTTTCTGGCTCCTCATTTATGTATGCCAGCCCAAATTCATCCTGGCTATTCTTCTGTAGCTGTGCATAATATTAAATGTTCAGCTCAAGGACTCTGAGGCTCTACAAATTCCTGAGTGCCTTTGGCATGTGGGCACTCTCAGTGCTTCACAGAACAAACCTAGCTCCCCCAGGAGTATAAATGAAATCACCTCAAATGTCTTACTGTGCGTACGATGTCTGTCATTTACTCCATGTATCATCTCTTTAAATGAGTTGATGCTCCTCATACACAAAAATAATCTTTCTGAGATGGCGGCAATAGATTTTTCCGAGATAAGGGGTAGCACTGAGAATCTGCGTTCACCTTTTATCTGCCCTCTTTGTGCTGGCTGTGTTGATGAAGTCTACAAAGCAGCCTGAGTAGAAAGTCAGCTTGATAATTTGTATCTTGCTCTCTTACCTATCATTATAGTTCATCACTATCTTCTAAAAGATTTTCCATTGCTTCTGAAACAAGTGAAGTCAGCACTCTCTCTCTTTCCCCTCCTCCTTGGGAAGCAGTACAGCTGTCAGTATGCCAATCTACCCACAACAAGTTACATCCATTTCGCAGTTCGAAGGAAGAAATAAATGGATTTAGCTGTATTTGATCAAATTTAAGTTTATTTATATGTTGGTTCAAAACATTAGGAACTTGAGCGATAAATAAGTGAAAGGAAAATATCACTAAAACCTGATGTTATATTGCATTGATTGTGAGGATTATCAGGATTTCTAAGGACATTAAGTTCATTATCAGTCCTAGGAGTATTGAAGATTATCCTATTTCTTTTTGACTGCTCAAGCCAATCAAATATTTTAACACTTAAGCTGTTTCAGATAATAGAGTAAACAGAGCAAAATAGGTTACCTACCATCCACCTGTTTAGCCCAGGAAATCTGACTACAAACCATGACTGTGAGCTACTCTTTACTGAGAACTCCCTAATGGTTCATTGATTATGTAATAAATTTCAATAGAGATTGATTGGCTAAGTAATATGCCCCCAAAACTACATGCCATTTACACCTTTTATTCAGTATCTCTTTAAATTAAGTAAATATTAATAAAAGTCATAAATCAAGAGCTCAGAAGTCAATAAATGTTCTCCGCACGTTGCAGGGAAATAGCCAGAAGCCCCTGGAAACCTAATGCAAATTTACTTAAGCTTAAGACACTAACATCATCTTGAAACGTGCTTAAGAATAATTGTGAACTTATTTAACATCAAGTTCAATGCTGGTGTTCATTGTTCTTTTGTGGACAGAAATCCTTTAATTCTTACATTTGTCCTTCAAAAGATGAGAATTTCAGCAACACATGGAAATAAACTTGCATGTAAATGGCAAAGCCTGAGTTATGCATCAGCTGCAATAACTGGAGAGACATGCCTGTGAAAACTGGCCAGTAGTTATTTCCAACTATGCACAGAATGAAAATCCCAACAGTAGTGCAAGTGTTTGAGCTGTGTACTTAGGCAGTCAGTTCATAAACAGTCTGCTTTTTTTGGCAGTATAAGTAAGAGCATAACAATAAAAAAAGAAAAGAAAAAAACATATAACAAAGGCAGCCTGCTGTGGAAGATGAGTGTCTGCCTTACCAGTGTTTGGACAGAACAGTGTAAACATCAACGCTCTAGCCTCTGCTCGCTGTCAGAAATTTCCATCCTTGTCCCTGCCTTATATTTCCACCTTTTGACCACATAATGAGGTTGACTGGAGTAAATTACATTTGACAGAGAATTTTCTCTGACTTTGGAAAATACAGAAAAGGTTATATTATTCACTGTGACCCTAGAAATCTTTGATTCTGGCTTTTGACCTAAACTTTTTGATACCAAGGAATGATATATTAGTAACAGGATGAATATGAAAATAATAGTATAGGTTAGTACTGCTATTAAGTAAGATGTGGACAATGTTAATTAGATCTGTGATGACATTTTCTACACTGGTATGTTCCAACTCCCATGAAACAAATGTCCATGGCTTTTTTTAGAGCATTTACTGTTGGTTTCCAGCTCTCTCCCCTTCCTTGCCAGGTGCTCAACACATCTGCTACAACTCAACTGTATTCATGTGAACAGAACACTTTTTTTTTTTAATCACTTTCCCAACAGGCGACTGAACCTGGAAGCTCTAAATCAATAATTTCTTTGGATTTTGAGCATGACAACCAGCCAACTTCCATCTTATTTTACTCACCATTATTCCATTGTCTTACATCTCCAAGACAAACACCCAGATCACAGCTATGTATTCGCCACTTCCACTCAGCTGGTCTGGGTTGTAAGCCAAATCTGACATTGTAATATTTGTTAAAGAAGAGAAAAAAGGTGAAAGGTTCCGATTTCCACTGAAGCGTTCTTTCTTCTCTGAGTCACTGTTCTTCCTACTTTATTTGTAAAATATTACAGAAAGAAATACTGGAAGTCTAGCAATGAAGTTGTAAAATGACAGAATCAATTTGCCTTTTAAGAAATAAATAAGTATATCAGCATTAACAATGTTAGCACAGGTTTTGAGGAGCTGCTAATATCTATCAATTGTTTTTGACACTTTTTTTTCAATAAATAATTGTAATTAATATTTAGGTTGTAAGTCTCAGCCTGAAGGATCTCAAAAGAAAAAAAAAACAAAACAAAACAACAAACCCACAAGATTCTGAACAGGCAGACAGCTGACATAAAGGTTGTTCTAACTTCCTGAAGAAATAAACTGTTTAGAGATAAAATAGCAGAAATCCTAATGGCTGTGAAAAGTGTTGTGGCTTTTTCAGATAGGCTTACTTATAGCAGACACTATCTTTGTTATCAGATCTTTGGACTAGGACTTCTGCCATACACCTGTATTGGAGTAACCTGTTTGCCATAAAAGGACTAAAGACAGCGATTTCTGTCCTTGTGGTATTTTTTTTATAGTACGTGTGGCATTTAGGTATTCTAAAGCTGAACTCCAGTGCAGCAAGATGAAGGACATCTCCTTTTAGGTGGCCCATAATTTCTAAGAGACAATAGTTTCATTTCAATTAATTAATTGTTCATCCTTAATTCAAGAATTAAATTAATTCACATCCACTTTTAGACATAAACAGGGATTTAAACAAGTCAAGGAAAACCATGATCTCTTCATATTAACAAAATGAATTTACCGTATCTCTTTATGAAAATGAAGAAAAACTGCAAATTGGTTTCTAGTCTTTATAATCAACCCTACTATTCACTTTTGGCATGCAGCAAGAAAGTCCAACAAAATATTATGCCCCACACAGGCAGAACTTTCATAGAAACCCAACAGAGAGAAGGGAGAGTGGAAGGACATCACTGATAGTTGTCAGGACTACTGATCCTTCCGTAAGACTGGAGAACAATGAAGAGATGAGAAGCATTTTTGCTATCAGATACTTATTTAACAATCCTAGCAATGAGCAATTGTCATTCACATCATCTGCTGCTTCTGTGAGAATGGCTGTGAGAATGCAGCCGTGGGGAGGCATGTTTTGATCAAGTCCTCTGCTTTCCCTTTCAAAGCGAATGAGATAATGTGGCTGTGGAACAGCACCTTTTAATCAAATCAGCGGGATTCCATTGAAATGAAGTACAATGCAGCTGCAAATTAGTATTTCCCTAAAACAGGTGTACACTTCTCCCTTTGAAATTGTGAACGCAGCCCTTGTGCCAATATCCCAAACGAGGCTTCAGCAGAACTGCACTCAGCATCGCCTTTTGCTTTTTACCCTTTTGTCACATTTTCTTTCTGTGCAAAGGAGATTTATATATATGTCAAAAATTGCCTTTAACTAGTGTAAGTGAAATGAGGATTGGGTATTTTTTTGCAAAAAAAGGGAAAGCAGGCTGAATGTTAAATCAATTCCTTGCCTCAGTTGCCCCTATAGTTAGTTTCACCTTTGTGCCTGAGCTTAAAAGAAAACATGGTAGAGGATTGTGTTATCAAGTAAGATGATCAGTTGTAGATATTTTGGAAAAAAAAAAATGGATGATGAACTGATGTTAATCCCTACACAGGCCTGTGCTCTCTGTTGCTAGTTAATAAATACTGTGCTGTTAACTATCTTCCTCCCCTCCCTTTTATGTACACTGCCTAACAGATTAATTAGCTGTAGCTGGTGCAGTTGTGGACAGTATAATGATCACAGAGTGTAGCACACAGCTTCTTGAAGTCTGCCTAGGAGTAGGAAAGTAATAGTTACTGAGAGAAAACAGAGAAAAATTGAGATGTCTACCAGGTTGAACACAACCAAGGGAAAAGGGAAGAAATATCACACTGTCTGATGGAGTCTCTTTTGGAGCTGAATTTTGCAATTCCCTTTCAGGGAGCGGAAACAGGATGGTACTTTCAGATGCTATGGGGCTAAACTCAGGTGACATGAATACCCCTTCTGGCGATTTGTATTCTACAAGGAAGTTTCACATGATGCATCTCTCTGTGTGTGCAGAGGGTGTCTGCACACCAACCAAGGTGCAGCTGGTGGTTTCTGCAGTCCTTCGGGTATGAAACGCAGGACTAGCACCAGCAACACACACTGAGGCTTGGGACTGCAGATGTAAAGGAAAAGGAAAAAGTGTGTCTCATTTCCATTGCCATATGAAGGGAAGGTCAGTAATTTCTCATCTCTGAAAAATGACGAGCACCTTGCAAGAGCCTTGCCTGAGTTTCCTAAACCCAGGAGCAGAAAATGGTTCTTTATCTAAAAAATTTAACAGCGTGAGAGTTTTATCTTGAGAACTATCAACTCCAGTTGTGCTTCCACTTAAATTTACGATTGAAAGTTTAGAGACTAAAAGAAAGGGAAACATGAGTGTCTCAAACTTCAATTAGAGAGCTGGCCTTCACAGCTGGGAGTTCAAAAAAAATATTCAACAAGCACAGCAATGACATATAACATACTGTTGAATAGCATACTCATCATCTCATTAAATAGAAACTTAAAATGAGCAAGCTGTTGCAAAAAGTAAGACAACAAATCAGTGGTGTGAAGTCACTTAAATATGTTTTTTCAATTTTTCACTGAGACTACTGAAAAGTAGGAAAGTAGAACACACTCATAGAAAGCATAACATAGTTGAATGATTGTTTCCTCCTTTCTTTTTTCACTCTAAGGTGAAAGAACACCGGAGGTGGACATAGGTGAGGTCTTATTGAGAAACAGGTGGGTTATAAAAACTTGGGAGCCAGGGAAGATGATGCATTCACTACTGCCCATAAAGCTACATTTTCGGTTAAATTGAAGAATCTGTTGAACATATTTTATTAAAAGGAGAAAGGAGGGATGGAAGTGGGAGTGTATGAAAAAATAAATAAATGGTCTCTAGTGAAAAGGCAGAGCTTGGGAATTTCTTATGGGAGTGTAAGAGCTTAGAAATGTGTATTAGATAGTGGTTACTTCAGTTCACACATGAGATCTTAGCCTCATTCAGATACTCCATAAAGGGGGATGCTTAACTTGAGATACCAGCTCAATATACCTACAACGGACCCACAGACCCACAAGTAGAAGCTGTCAGTTTTAAAGTTCTATTTGCCTTGAAGTAGGGCTTAGAAAAGAGTATTTATTTCTTATGAAGATTGTATTGGAATTTTGTATGTTAAATTAACATTATTCTTCAGGGACTTCTATTTTAAGATCTTACATCCTCTATATTTTTTATTAGACTCCTGGTTTCCTTTGGCTTCACTGCACCTCTGAGGCTCAAATGCTATGACTGTTACTTGAAGCTTCCCTCCTAATGTAAAAGGTTTTATGGCACAAAAGTAAGAAATAAGTAGAAAGACAAAATTAAAAGTATTTAGCAGAAGATATCTAAAAGATAATAGATAAGAAGAAATCAGGTAAAACTAAATGTAAAAGAAAAAAAATTTGACTAAATAAAGGAACTACTTCATACAAAACAAAAGGGGAGAGATTTAGCTGGTTGAACTTCATACAAAAGTTTCAGCTAGGAACTAGTCTCTTATGCTTAATGGGAAGAAAAAGGCAACTCTAGAGGGCAATACATCTAGTATATTTCAAATGCATATCTCAAGATGAAATGAATGGTCATCTTCGTGTGCAGATTTTTCTTAATTATAAAGGAAGTCTGGGGGGCTAGCTTAGATTTAGGTGCCTAACTTTTAAGTGCCTACATTAGGACAGATAAATCATGTCTAAGACATTTGAATATATGTTAATGACAAAATGAAGTGGAAAATTTAGTAGAAGACATTTTCAGAATATGTTTTAGACAATCGTAGGCTATACTGGGCAGATACCTAGACTGAAGCACATTGACTCTGAGAATCTTATTAAAAATCCAGTATAATCAATGAAAAGATCTGAAATAGCACTGGCTTCAGGTAAATGACAAGTAAAACTCTTACCTATTTCAAGACATTTAGAAACATCCTTTCAACTCCAAGTAGAAATTAGTGCTGTGTCCTACCAGACTTAATCCTTGTCTAAGGACCTATATTTCTACTCTTTTCTCTTCTCCTCCACACTTGCAGATGGATTGTTTTACATTCACTCTCTCCTCTGCATTATACATTTTGGCTGTTCCCACTCAATAACATCATATCCTGTTTTCTTACCCCTTCATTTCTTCTTTATTTGTTATTTTAAAATACTATTTTGCTTCTGTTACTAAATTATTTTTTTTTTGTTTCATTTACCGATTTCTGAAAATCAATTTAGAGGAAGCCAAATAATTTTAGCTTGGATTTACTCCAACAGTTCCATCATCCCTTAATAACAAAATTCCACTCAGGCCTTATTTCACTTTTGTATCTATACGGTAAACAGCCTTCACATAGATGCACACACCACGCAGGCTCAGATAGTTTTTAAATTCCATCACTTATGCAGTGACTAGGGGTTTTTTTTTGCTTTAAATATGAAAACAATAGAAATTTCAAGCAAGCTACTTTCACAACTTATTTTAATAATCCAAAGCTAACTCTACTGCATCCAAAGACCCTTTCCAGTTTTGAGTTTCTTCTCCTTTTGAGAAGAACAGACTACCTCCCACCGACACACACACACAGACATGTACCTTTTCTCCCCACAATGTAATGGGACCAAGTGGGCAAAGAAATTGTGGAATGTAATTTATTTCTAGGTGAGAGTCCAAAAGATGGGCAAACATAAGGCTATTAGCTGCACTGCAACAAATCATCTGTTCACTGCAGTACAGCAAGGGAGCTTTTCAAATACCTGCTACTGCTGTATATAATTCTATAGGAATTCCAGGAAACACAAAGCAGTCAATTTCCAATAAAATTCTGCTTTCCACCCTCTCCTCCTCCACTTTTTCTGCACGACTTCTTTCTTTTCTTAAAAGAAACAGGTGGTAAAAGCTGACAAACAGGTATTTCCTGGTCGTTTTTTTTTTTTTTTCAAAAGATTGAATTAATTTTGTGATGAGTGAATAATAAAGATCCTTCCTACACACATGCTCAAGAATATCTGATCTTTTTATATCCAATGGATTGGTCCCAGTACTCTAACACACACGGAGCTAAGGGCAGATCCCCCATTATGCCACAGTTTCACATAGCGATAACATAAGATAGGCAAGATATATCCATAGAAATATATTTTAGATTATTGATTAATAAATAAATTTTAAGAATATGTATAAGAAATATAGATTTTTCAAAAACAAATGCAGTGCTTAATAAAGTGAAAATTTACTGCTCTGTGATGTCCTCTCTTTATTCACATAAAGCCACAGCACTCAAAAATCAGATGAAATTAAGCTTGCCATAAAGATAACAGTTCACCATTTGAGTGTAGCTATCCTAGATTACTTGGCTGAGATTTCCAAAAGATATATCAAATAGCAATAGCTGTAATGCTTCTTTTTCATGAGTCAACAGCCATATATCACCAAGCTCATTTCACACAGACCAAAGAAATTTGCTGCTCTTTGAGGTCTGGTTTGAAACAGTCATCTAGAAAAGAAAGATCCTATAGCCCATTGTGATACCACAGAATCCACAGACATTCAGTTAAGAAATTTTGCATTGAATTTTTAGATCTAGCCAAGAACAGTTGCTCACTGAGGTAGAATAACAAAGTTATCCAACCTGGGAAATAAGCCTCAAAACTGACAGCACCTTTTAATTAATTACTCTGTTTTGATGGTCTTGGCATTGCTTCATGTTTTATGGCTTGACTGAGTAGTGATTACAAGGTCCTCACGAAGTTGTTAAATGTAGTACATACGGTAGGTTTAGTTTATCCAATGAAACAATTCTATTCTTAATTTTTTAAATATAATTACATTTCTATTCAGATAAACAACTTACACCAGTCTTCTGGTATGGGGTCTGTAGTTAGTTCAGTATCTCATACCTATTTAACTAGGGAAACATACAGAAACTTTCCTTTTCAAGGGTGAATATATGAACATAAATAAGTACATTCTTCTAATTTATCTCTATGTGAACCTCCCAGGACATCAGGGTTCCCACTTCCTCAGTTTCCAGCTCCAAACTCAGCACTAATGTCTGAAACAGGGACGTATTTGTATAAAATGCTTTGCAATGGTCTGCATGTTTTGTCTTCAAACATGTGGTTAATACATCTTTGGATCTTGAGTTCCAAAGCAGGAAAATTTATTAGTTTATTTATTTAGTAGCTCAATAAAACATTCAAATGGGCAAGTCTACACTTATCACAGGTGGGAAGTTTCTAGAGATTGACGTGATCCTAAGGCTTTCAGTTCTCAAATTTACTTTGTGCTAGCCACAGGTGTATAAGAACTGCAATTTGTGTAAGCCCCAAGAGAACTAATTATGTGTTAAGAAGGATGTACATTTTATTGTGTAGCATGCTACACAGAAAAATTACCATGCATTAGGCTTTTGAGAGATAGAAGAACTTAGGCAAGTGATAGGTATAGTTGTGCATGGCTTTATTCCACAGTGAACTCCCTTGAAGGCTTATCAAAACTAATGTTTTAGTTTGTTGGTTTTTTTTCATTTAAATGTATCTTTTTTCATAGTTTAGAATTTTGCCTCTGAAAATTCTTTAACTCCAACTACCATATGAAGGTCTTTTACAAAATCTCAATCTTCAACAGACAATCATTTTTGTTCCTTTTACTAGCAATGTTAGGAAAAGATTAATTTTACAAGAAGTCAACAGCTCTTTACTGCAAAGCCAGTGTCCAATGACACTGAGACTAACTGGCTAATTGGAATATCTTCATGCACAAAATTAATACAAAAAGTCATATTACAATAATAAATTAGATGAAAACTTGAATTAACATTGTCCATACTTGTGTGATCATCACTGCTATAAATAAGTATACTTTAAATGTATGACAATTATGGCTTCAGGAAGCAATATTGCACAGCACTGAGTTGGTTAGGCAGTCTTCTTCCATTATCTTTTGCTTGTATTTTGCATTGATGTGTGTTTAAATTTGTATTTTTTACTTGTATGGAAGATCTGAATTACAAAGCTTAGAAAGATTTTGGCTGCTTTCACCAAAAGTCTGTGAATGATGTGGAGGTGGCATGTAAAGCACAGATTGGAGGCAAAAAATGTATAATACGGTCCATGGTAGTAGAGCTACATGAGGGAAAAAAACACATCAATTTTAAAATAGCCTGTTTGTCAGAAAATGCTTTTGTGGAAACTGATTCAGAATAAGAGTGGTTTTTTTTCCCTTGCCTTACCTACCCTGCACAGGAACACTTGACTGCAGCATGGTCAGGTAGTTAATCTTTCATGCTAAAACCTCATCTTTGAGTCAGAGGTTAATGTGTTGTGAGAGCAGACACAAACCTGGGTCTGCTATACTATAGGAAAATGGTCTGTAGTTTTGGAAATGCACATTTGGAAGGAGCAAGGAAGGAGAGATCTGGATCTAGTTCTTGGCATTGCAGAAATGCTGAAAGGTTTTCATGTCATTCAAACATGTTCTTGAAATTCATGTCAATGTATGTCTGAAAGGCCTCAGTGGCTTTCTCATTTTAGCATATAAAGTTCTATGGCAATCACAAGTCCATCACCTGAGCCTAAGGCCTTCTACAGAATATTATCCTCAGAGGGCCTAGACAATCTCTATCGCTTTACTGGTAAAGCAGTTTAGCTGACAGTGTGTTTTATTTGTCTGTATATTTTTAGTGAAGACGTGTTCTAGGTTAATCTGTTAACTGACTTATCTGAGACTTCCTTGTTAGGAAGTTCTGGGTGTACCGAGGAACACTGAATACTAATATGCAGCCTATACAGAGAGGCTTACTTGTGGATGCCATTGAATGGAAAGTGGTCATTCTGATGCTTGTCCTAAAATCAGGAGCTGAAGCCATGAAAGTTCACTTTGGAAGGTATTCCGATTAAGATATCAACATTAAGGCCAACAGTATCTGGCTATACAGAAGAGCTGATGATGTTATAGTTGTTGTTGCCTGGAACTGACTTCAAATACAAGGTCTTTAATAAAGAGACAACTCCATTCGAAAATCTAGGGAAATTTAATACTTCCTTTCACACGCTTTTTCCAGTCTATCCTTCTCTTGAACATACTGAGTTCATGTGTGAAACAGAAAACTTTCCTAGGAGTAAAAGAAAGCACTTCATACATTCAAGTAATATGACAGTAATCTACCTGGACATCTTCTTGGGCCATAGTTCTCTATCTCATTTTCCATATATGTCAGAATGGATGTATAAAGAACAAATGTATCTGTGGTTCATCATGCCCTGCTCTCTCTTCTGGAATACCTTGCTCACAATTTGTCATCAGTCTATGACTATGAAGTCATAGACTGATAGTGTTTGGAAATGGCATAACTGAAAAGGTCTCAGACCTCTGCAGGAACTTCTTGCTCAGCTGGTAGAAATATGGACCGTCACATTTGTGCTACTTCATCTGAAAGGCATGCCTCTATCTCTACTGCCAGTCCTAGTAGCCTATTGCCTCTTGACAAATGGTAGCTTCAAGTATTCAAGGTTCGAACTCGGCTGCAACTGTAGCTGGGGTTACAATAGCCTTAGGGGCATTTATTCTGACGGTTTCCTGGAGTTCAATTTACTCTGCATTAAAGAAGTAAAATATAAGATCCTTTAACTCAATATCAGATATGAACACTGTCCCTACAAGGTAGGAAGCCATTTCCTCTTTTATTGTGCTACAAAGTCATCCATGCGACCATTCAAGAGGTTTCATCACTGACAAATTTTAAAGCCCATGCATGAGTTCACTGCCTTTTTTTTTTTTTCTGAGAGTAGGGATAACAATATTTTATTACTTTCTTCATTTCATTAGGTATGTAGTTTTTAAACAAGTACCCTCAGCTGCATTTATAAATATATCTAATGAGGCTGATCTTTGGTGTGTGTAGTCCCTAGATGATCAGCAGATACTGGGAATACCTTCCCGTGTGATTCTGCAATTTCTACTCTCACCTTATTCTGCTTAAAAAAAAAAAATAAATACATATTCGGATCAAATCCTTGCTGTGTCAATGCAATAAGCAAACGCCGTCAGAGAAAACCTAAAACATCTTCTGAATATTTTGAGGATTAGAAAGACTAGTAAAATGACATTTTATTTGTGTTTAACCCCCATAAGTGATTTTGACCTTTCCTGGTGGATTTGCTTAGTGAGCCTGAGTCATATCTCGAGCTGTACATTGTTATGCTGTTTTGCAGTGCAAGGGTTTATGTAAACATTTTCTTCACTTTCAGTGCACACAGATTGATTTTCATCTACAGTTTTTTAGGCTTGAGTCTCTGGTTAAAGCCAAAACAAATGTTTAAAACAAAAATACATATATTACCCAGGATTCCTGATACCAAGCTGCCTTTTTTGATGCAAGAGCAAACAGCTAAAGAGTACCTATAGCTGAGTCGCTGAATATGTAGCCTAATCTCATGGATTGGTCATCATGATACTGTTCAAAACACAGAAACTGGTATATTATAGGTATGGCAAAACAGAATAGTCCAGTTTATCAAAGGTAAAGCTGAGCTCATGACTCCTATCAAATAATTCTATTAGATGAGTTTTGCTTCTGTTTTCTGTTTATGAGTTAATTAAGAGCTATACCTAATTTTCTCCATATATCTTTAGGTAGCGATGACCTACAATTTCTAAGAACAATTACTTGTCACCCATTTGTTGAGTACTTGAGATTCAAAGCAGGAACCAAATTGAAATGAAGTTATGTCATTTATGAAGTTTTTACCTGACTGGAAACATTAATTATGTTAGTGAACTCACTTTACATGACTCTTCTCTTCTATTAGCTTAGTATTCTCTGTTTCCACAAAAAAAAAAAAAAAAAAAAAAAAACTATACAAAAA
>WHYT01017496.1:238241-262181 GCA_009806455.1 Tetrax tetrax
AAAAAGCATAAATCACCTGTATGTCAGCAGCATATTTGCATTCATGTTTTTCCTGTTTCTTTAGATTTCTTTAGATTTCAATTGGGCTGACTTTTTACGGACATATTAAGAGTTTTTAAGGATTTTTTTTTTTTCATTTTCCACATCTTTTGTGTCAGTCTAATTTATTTAAGTCTAGCTGCCCCCTTTCCATTTACCAACTCATAATTCTACTGAAATCAAGGGTAATAATCCTGACAGACTAATTACTCTCTGCTCCATTCTTCCTGTGAAAACAAACAAACAAACAAAAGTACAAACAAAAAGCAGTGCAAACAAAACCTTTGATGATTTCATATGTAAGAAAACTGAAAGCACTTTTATAACCTATCTGGAGTGGATATTCAAGATGAAGCAGAGAGGTGCAAATGGGGTGAGTCACTGCATTGTGTGGGATATTGTTATGTTGATTTTTTTGCCTTCATACACCAGGAATTTGACTGAGAAGTTAGCACCTGTGACACCAACTGCTCCAAAAAAAAGAAGGAAAGTGCATCTAATTCCTCCTTTCTGCTCTTATCTTTACAATGAGAAGAAGAGACCATATATTAGAATTTAGTTCAAAAGTAGTAGCTCCCAGACCTCTTAGTTCAATAGAAATTTGCACAGATAAAGTAGTTCACTCACATTTCAAACTGGACAAGGGTCTTTAATATGTAACTCCCTAAGGAGGTTCCTCTTTTGCAGTCTCACAGCCTCCATGGTGCCATGAAAACTTCTGGTGCCTCAAGAAAAATCATTCTTTTTTTTTTTCTGTATGGTTCTTTACAGCTTTGTCTGTTGGTTTTCCACAAAGGATTGAGCTGAGCAGTAGGAAGAAACAGCAGCAATTGTGTCTCAACTAATGCATTAAAAGAATTCACAGAACCCTCCCCTGCTCTGGAACTCAATCATCTATTCCATTGAAATTGAGAATGTTGTTCCTTGCATGGTGTACAGTTATGCTAGGTCCATATGTGGAAGTTAGCAGAGATCTGGGGTTACTCTCAATAAGCAGTTTGACCATGGTCACCCAGTTTTAGCAGTTCAGACTCAAACGTTTCCAAGGCAATTATCCTTGTTTCCAGAAAATGATTGAACACAGCTTTAATTTACTAGCAGTTATTGCTTCTCTTGACCTGTGACACTCTGGATCAGATGAAACTTTCTAAAAAGAGAGGGTGCATCTTCCCAAGGAGCAATGTGGCACACTTATTTTGGGAAAGATTATGTGGAGAACCCAAAATAGACAGTGACAGCCAAACACAGCCCATCAAGTATGAGTATGGTTCCCGAGAAGAGCAGACAAAAAGCATTCGGCAAAGTTTTGGAAATGGCAGTTTTGGCAATGGGTTTCTTGGAGTGTTGTCATCAAGGAAAAGATGGAAGATAAGCCTTATAACTATCTTCACCTTCGGGGTTCCACCTCTTATGAATTAGTAGTAATTCTTTCTATAGACATAATTTATTTGTTTGTTTCTTTTTAATTTCTCAAAATGTGAAGTAGCCTAAATAGTAATATTAATTATAGTGTTAGGTGACCCTCTTTCTCATTCTCATAACTGTCACTTCAGTGGTATAACTTAAATTAAGAACTTTATTACCTTAATATTTCTCATTTAGCACAGACTGCTATACAAACGTACAAGCTAGGGAAAGTAGAAACAAATCACGCCAAAGAATACTTCAAAGATCGTTTCCAAAAGTTGATGTTTTTTTTTTCTTTTTTTTTGTCAAAAAAACCCCCTAAGCAAATTAGTTGAAATTGCTGAATACCTACACAAGACTTTCTCAGCTTCAATATTTAACAGGAAAACAAAAACATTTATTTTATAATACTGCAGAAAAAAGTATTGAGATATACCAATTACTAAATTATTTTTGGAAGGTGAGAATGTGATACTTTTTCTCATGATGAGGTGTCATTTTTTTAGGGACAAATTTTTCAATTGCAATACGTATTTTCAAGGTATTTGGAATACATCTGCCCTACCTACAGTGTTAAACGGCAGCATAAGGAACATTAGAAAGGCAATCAAAAAATCAACCCTCTGAGCTAGCTGCTGACCAACAGGAAATATTGTAGGCCAGGACATGGGCAAAATCTGAGATCTCAGTTCTTTGTGGAAACGACTTTCAGAATTTAAGGTCCAGAAGCCTCTTCAAAAGTTGCTACACAGTGAGTAGAGCAAAAGAATAACCTAATGGCCTACCAAAAGTGCCTGTTTAGGAAATTACACTCTCTTTGCCTTCTGTATCCTGCCTCAGGGATTGTTTTATTATTTTTATATTTAAAAATAAATTTACAAAATGCCTTAATATTCTTCATATCTGAGGGCAAAACTCAGAACTTTAAGGCTGGGTTTTAAGGTTTTAAGGTTTTAAGGCTTTGCTTTCTCATTATTCTTGTCATTTTTTATTTACTTTTCCTATCTACTGTAATTAATCTTTTAAAATGTCTTTGCATTTTGCAGAGTGGCATTGTTTTATCACTTTTACATATTCCTGTTTCCAGCACTTTCTGTTGCATACTACCTTACGTTTGGTACTAAGGAGACTTCCCAGATGGTTGGAGTACACAGATCTACAGCCATTCTGGCTGAAGAAAACACTAGTTCATTACATGAGAAATGGGAGCAATCACTAAAATTGTGTTTTCCTTGCTTTTAAAGAAATAGTCTCTGCTAAATTTCTGTAGGAAGTCCATATCTGTCAGTGCATGGTAGGCGTGTTTGGGAGTTCTTTCCAGATTTGATCCCTCAGTCAAAAGATCACACCGGGTGGAGTTAATTTGACTAAATACAGACTCCTTGTGCTATCCGAGCTGCAAGCTGCCAACATATATGACAAAGAATTCCAGTGAGCCACATCTGTTTCTAGCACGTGGGATTTGTTTAGTTAAAGGAAGACATCTACATGTGAATAGACTTTCAAAAGCTCCCTTATAAAGACTGTTGGAAGAAATTAGCACTTCTGCTGTCTAATTCATTACATTCTAAGATAGATATGTAGATCATCGTAGATTAGCTTAAACAAATTCTGAGAGTGGTTGTGGTTTGGGTTTTTTGTTTGTTTGGTTGGTTTGGTTTTTTTTTCTTATGTTTATGCAGCTGTGTACCATAGGCTTCCCTGTGCATTTCTACAGTGTGCATGTCTAAATCTGTAAGTGGGACAAACTCCAGCCCTGGCTTCTGGAGCTGATTCCTCAGCAGGAGGATGCTGAGTGCCCAGGCTTGGGTGTCTGCCAAGGCAGAGTCCTAGTAGTTTATAGAGTCAAGCCTAGTGGAACCTGCACAATTCAGGCAGCAACTGACCCAGATGATTTCTGACAGTTCATGATTTTTTTGTTAGGGTACCTCAGGTTATCTAACTCTTGTTTTAGATACGTAAGTCTTTCACTGCCTTTCAATGCCCATATCCTGTATATGCTCTCCCAAAACCTGATCACAGAATCCATAAAGCTGGTCTTTAAGTGCTAGACAGGGTACAACTAATTTCATCTACCCAAAACCAACATATTTTTCTGGTGTCTCTCTCGCATCTTTGCTTAAAGGTGTACTGCTGTTCATTTGCAAAATAATATGACTTACCCTCCTCTCCAAAAAAAGCAGTGAAGAAAGGAAGCTTTAAGAGTTACCAAGTCAGTACTCGCTTTTAAAATTATTATTTGCAGATCATGGAACCAGCAGATGTTGACAACTTTGTCAGAGACATTACAGGAAACCATGCAAAATTATAAAAGTTCTAAGTGGTTTTACTGAAAGGAATAAATACATAATTAAAGTGTTATTAAAATTCAGATGTTCCAATTTTTTATTTCACAGCTATTATGACCTAACTGTTTCTGGTTTACTTAGAGATACTTGAGTTCACAGACCATTGACCGAATGGCCTGCAACAGCCACTCAGGAATCATTATGGTCTTTTATGTTAAACTGGTTTCCACGTAAATGCATTAAGACACATTTGGAAGTGGAATAGGGCCAGCTATGGCCAGCAAATAAGACTGAGATGTATGGCAGAATTTCCATGTAATAAAAACATGAAAAAATGTTCACTTATTTGGTCAGAAAAGAGAAATATTGAAAGGGTACTTATTCAGGTTATTGATACAATATAAAATATATGTACAAGAAGAAGAAAAAAAAGTTACTGTTATCTGGCCTGTCCCACAGTATATTAAAAAAAAAAAAACCACAACATCATAAAATGAAATAAAAAGAAGATAGATATCTAGTGCTTTATAAACAATGCTTCTACACCAAATAGCCTCAGCAAATAGAGTTAGCACTGGAGAAAATCATGAGAGAATATATTTCAACTGGGTCTTAAAAAAAAAAAAAAGGATAATTTTATACTCACTAATAACATTTGTAACTATGGTAGCTAAGATAAGGCTAATCAGATCTCTTCTTGTAGGGTATACTCTGACAACATGATGCAGTCAGGAAGGAATTATTTGTGTCCTGTGTAACATATAATTTTATGTAGCTGATTATATGTCCTATGGAGGAAGCTTCTGCTAAAACGTTAGGTGAAGGCAGTACTAGAATCACTCTGTTGCACAGTGACTGTGATCTAGAATAGCCAGTCTTAGCAGTGACATCTAAATTTAGTTATGCGTGAGATTGTTAAACACATTAGTGAGACTAATAATGTAGATTATTTTTCCTTTAAAAATGCACTGTTTTACTTATAAAATTGTTAAAAGAGAAATTGTTTTAATTTTAGTTTGCTTCACTTTAATGTCTTAAATTTAGTCTTTTACATAAAATTTGTAGAAAAACAGTGCAATGCAAAGTAGCTATGGAGAAGCCGCATAAAACAGGGAAGATTTCAAGCCTAAGCACATTTTTTGCCATACACCTGTTGTAAAACCACAGTTTCCTGGGATTTCTCATACATATGGTGACAGCAACAGCAGCATAAAAAATGTCATGGTGGTAACATATGCAAAAATCTGGAAACTGAACTGATACTGAAAGGTAAGATTTCTACATACTTATGTTGTAAGCCAAATTCCAGAAATCCAGTTACTTTATTAATTAATTGAGATACTGTTTCAAGTTGTCAAATCTATAATCATTCTTGTTAATTAGTTTTGCTTTTTCTCTCACTACTGATAAATAAGTTATTTTTACCACTTTCAGGGTAGCAGAGAAAAACAGTGATACTTATTTTTTCCAATTTTGCAAAATTCAGTATCAGAGGCTGTACATGTATAATCGTTCAGAAAATGCTTAGTACCTTTCTCTGGTGCGTGTAAAACTGGTCTTGACATGCTATTGGTCTGCGGAATAACAAAATTTAGCACTTTACCAAAGCTTTCAACAAAAATGTGAGGGCTTCCTTCTTTTTACAAATGGAGAAACTGAAGTACAGCCTAGTGAAAAGACTTGCCAAGGTAACTGGACAGACAGATTGCAGAAATGTACCTAGAGGTCAGGTCACCTGAATCTTGCTCCTCTGGGGTATGCACTTAATAAGTCTTTTCTGCTCCGAAGAGAAAGTCATCAGACAATTGGTCCTATCAAATATGTAATTTCAACCATATGTTGTAAGTAAACATTCGTACAGAAACATGTTATCTTTACTTCATTGCGCTTCAGTAATGATAGGGTTACATGGAAATTAGTATAATTATCACAGAATAAAAGTTAAAAATAGGTCATTAGAGGCAGTTTTACAGAATATGAAGACGTTGAAGATGGAACAGGTGTTTAGGTAACTATATAAGAGTCTTTGTTTGCAAAGTCAGTCAGTAGTTACTATGCTTGCAAATATTCTGTGTCACTTAGGCAAAATATGTGGAAACCATAGTGAGCCAAACTGAGACTTCTCCTTTGCAAGGAGAAACATGAGAAACAGAATATATGTGCAAAATATTTTTTTTTTTCTGAATAGCTCCATAAATATGGATCTATTTAGAACTATAGGGAGAAAGCTTAGCCCAGACTAGCTTCAACTCAGACTTACATACTGACTTGGAATGAAAATGTTTCTGTGGAAGAAGCTGCTCTACCTCAACAATAAGGCTTTTAGCTACAAATGATTTTCTATTTTCTCTTTGGGGGCAGGGGCAGGGTGGGAAGTGCTGTTTCTTCCACACACAATCTCAAATTATTTGACAATAGGCAAATTTACATGAAAATAGATCGAGCTGAGCTAATGCAGCTTATACTTGGTGTGACTACTGATTGCAGTGGGATCACAGTGTGACCTAATGTGATGTTATAATTTCTACAGCAAACAAATATAACATTACAAGGGTACATAGCCAGAACAGGGGAAAAGTACAAATAGTCAAATGTATCAAAATCTAAATTCACTGATTATATAACAATAATATTGACATAAGAGGAAAAATGTAATCTAAAATTCTGAATGGATGAGGAGATATAGAAGTCTGAACAGAGATGCTTGCTATTTCAGATACCCTCAAGTATTTTGTCTGCCCTCCCGATGCTGCTCCAAAGATGAGTGTTAGGTCCTGTATCATAACCGTCACTCCTATGTGAATGTTTTATACACTGTATGGCATCTAAAAAGACACCAGGCACCCATGTTAGGCACCTGAATTGCTTCTCAGATTTCTGTGCAGTGCCCTAGAGAACAGGCAGTCAAAATATATGGAGCAAAAAAATCTATCTACATTTAATGTGGAGTTCAGTAAGTAAGGCTGCATCTAAATTGCTTGGTAAGTGTCTCTGTGGCAGGCTGGCAAGTCCTGGTCCACTTATCATTCAAGTCAGAGACCTGTTAGCTGTGCAGAGCGGCGGCTTTCCAGCCTGCACACCTGAGTTGCCTTTCCATAAAAAAATTGTTCATTTTTTTTTCAAAGGAATATATTATTAAATTTAAGCTCTTACTGGGGAAGGTTTGGGCAAGATGTCTTTTTACTTCATAGTAAGAATGTGGCAACTGAAGTAGACTTCATAATCTGGTCCGATTTTTAAGAAAATTGTAGGAAAAAGGTGAGCAATAAGACTTGCCTGTGTGTAACATGCATGAAATTGGTATTCATTATCCCAGACTGTCTGTTGCACAAAAAGACACTGATCTAATATGTGTCAGACCATAATACAGAGAATGGAAGATTGCTTGCACTTTCCTCTTCATGGCTGCTTTCTCTGTACTTTCAATCAGATTTTCTGGCACCAACTTAAGCAGCATTGAAAGTATAACACAAATTTCTCTTCATTTCAAACTGTTATAATAACAGATTAAAATTCCACGCTTTGTCAGCAGTCAAATAAAGCACATAAACCTAGGCAGTGTGAAAACATTGCAAGGTATGTGAACCTTAGACTGAATAAAGTATAAAATGCATAATCTAAATAAAGGTAATTCATCTGTACTGTAACATGCATCTTATGCAATCATGAATTTCAAGTTGTTTAGGTAAACCACAAGCTTCAACATATTTATCATCATGCAATTTAAAAACAAATAAGAAATTACAAAAAATAAATCAAGGCTATTATATATTGCTAGCAAAGGTTAGTTGATGGATTTACATATGATGCTGAAGTGCATCAAGAAATAATAAATCAAATAATAATGAATCCTGTTCATATTATAAGGTGCTACATTTATTCTAAACTTCTAGTGCAGTTAGTCTTGAATCTCAACAGAAAATTGAGTTTCCTTTGCCTGTCTTCATTAATCAGTAAATCCAGATTTATAGTGATCAAAGTAATCAAAGAACATCAATCAGAAGTCCAGCAGAGTGCAACCACCAGTAAGATGGATAAATAAGCAACCATTAAATTATTTAAATATCAATTACATTAAAAGTTACTTTCCTCTATGTTGTTATTATACTATTAAACTTTTTTCATTTGCTCTATATACAGACACAAAATATCACAGGAAAAGAATGTAAAAAAAAAAAAAGAAAAAGCATGTGCTTAAAACTAAATGCCTTCCGATTTATATTGAAATCCCCTGATGGTATAACTACAGATAATGTGTAATCCTGTTCTTGATTTACAATAAATTTTGATGTTATCCTAGTAAAATGATAAAACAATAATAATCATTGTACCCTATAAATCATACTGTTATTTAAAGATGCTTTCTCTATAAAAGTCTATCTTGTTGGCTGCTAAAAATAATGCATTGTCTGAAAAACTTTATTCTTGGCATACTTGCATTCTTTGTTAGAGCACAGTTCCTGTTAGGACAAGAGCTATGTTAGAGTAGTTGAACTAATTTTCTGATCTCAGTAAGAGGATGAGCTGGAGAATGACAATTCAGTTTTGCAAAAACTTTTAATATTTTACATGTTTACACTTCTATACTGGACTAAAAACTAGATATTTTGGTGTTTTGTGTTTTTTTTTTTACTAAACAAAAATTTGCCAAAATATATGTTTTTAAAGGAGAAAGGATTTGTTCAGCTTTACCTCCTTCTGTTTCTCCCCCTCTCTTCCGTAGACTGGTTTCTATCTCTTTCTCATCATTTTATCATAAATGACTGGAAAGCTTGGAAACTGAAAAATCTCTTTATAAAAACTTTCCGACACTACTTTTTCCCCATAAATATTGTGGCTCAAATGAAATAATGTGTTACAAAGAAATGAAAATGTTCTGATTAGTGCTTACAGTCTCTATCCTTTAAAACCAGAAAAAAACCATGCAAAGAGTACAATTTTTTTACAATGAAACTTTAAAGTAAGTTATAGCTTAAGTTCCAAAAGATGCTCTCTCAAAAGTACTTAACGTAAAATAACCAAATGATCATACAGGTACAAGAAGATAAATTCTATATTACTTATACACTGAAACCATTGATTTGGTGAATTTTTCAATTCTTTTAAAAGTTCACAGTACCTGATCATTCAGTCTAAATAATTTTTCAGATTTCATTAAGGACAATTCTTTTTTCTCCTTGGGATTAAAAGTTGGAGACATACTGAGTAGCTTATTGTCATAGTTCAACCTTATCTACTGAAGTTCTACTTACTTCACTTATCTAATTGAAGTTCTTAAACATTATAACAGGTAGGACGAGTACATAATGAGAAATGAACAGTCCACTCCAACACCTTATGGTAAATTGCACACAGTTTGTCTCTTGCTGTTTACCTAGAAGTTTTGAACTGACTTCAGCAGTTTCTTTCTGACAACATAGCATGCAAATTCCTTAATTTGCTTCTGAACTGAAATCACCTATGGGTGATTCCTTCCTTAAGAAAGAAATACTTCCATGGTATCAGTGTCCCAAGGTTCACTCAGAAAGGCAACATTTTCAAATTATCTACAGTTTATATGTAATACAAAGTTTGTTTATTTTTTTCTCTACATTTATATCCAAATATATGGATTTATATCCAAATTGTGGCAGAATAATTCCTTTATATCAAGATGCTTACTGAGGTATTTATGCAGCAAGAGTTAATAAGCTATTTCTTGTTTTCTGCATACTGAAATTCTAAAGCATATAATCATGGCTCAGCTTTTCCTTTGAAATTGCAGAAGCTTGTTTTTGTTTATGATCTGTCTCGAGTCTGTATAACAGACTGTCCAGGCCGTACAACAGTTTGTTTTCCAGTCTGTTTAGATGATGTAGTGTTATCTGCAGTTGTTTGTTTATTTGTATTTCATCTTTAGGAGAATCTGGTATGCACCAGACAGCCTTGTCCTGATAAAACCATCTTATTAGAGCTTGGCATTCCTGTCTGGATTTCTCCTTGTGCTTTCATTTTTTTTTTGTTCTATAGAAAACTAAAGTAAGCTTGGCTCAGCCTCAACATTGCGTTAGTGTTATGTATACAATGTTTTTATTATTTACAAGCTTGTTATTTTAGAACATTGCTAAAATAAGCATGTTAGATATTTCCTTCAATACTTCACTTGTAATGTATAAGGAGCTTTGTTTTAATTTTAAAAATATTGTTCAACTGTTAACAATATAAATACTATTAATTAAGTTTATAAAAATCTGTCTTATGAAAAATGTAAGAATAAAACAATAAACCACACTTCTTTCAGGCTTATTTTTTATTCAGTCCTTCCTTACTGTTTGTGTAATGACAATATTTACATTGGGAAAACAAAAAAAACCCGAAGTCTTAAAAAACTTTGTCTAAAAAAAAAGCCTCAAATGAAGTCCAAATATTTGAGAAATTTAAGTAATATATTACTAGACTGTAAATTATTCCTCTAGATCTGGTGAAATTTACCCTGAGGTACTCTAGACTTCAACCTAGTGAAGCAATAAAAAACATTAGTGCACGACAGTTAACTTTCCATATTATTAAGAGGGTAAACACAAAGCTTACCTATAAGAAGGAATAGCTGGAATATCATAGGACTGATATCATACTTTCAAACTCAGAAAACTGCCGGGTCAGACTGTCCGTTGGTAAGGATATAGAAGATGGCAAGAGGCTAAGTAACAGTCGACATAGATTTGTCAAGAATGAATTATGTCATTCCAAAGAAACTTTGCTCAGTAGTAAGAGATAAAAAGATTTGTTGACATATACCATAATCTAAGTAATGTATGTGAGACTGCCACACATCATGTTCTCACTGCAAAATGAGTGAAAATTCATCTAGATCAAAATATTGTGAGTTGCATATACAATTAGCTGAAGATCCATACTGAAAAAGTAGATATCATGGTGCAGTGCCAAAATAGAAAGCTGTGTCAAGTGGTGTTCTGCAGAAATCTGTTCTGAAACTGGCACTATTTAATATTTTCATTAATTATCTGGACACTGGAATAGAGGCAATGTTTATTAAATTTACAGATGATACCAAACTCGGAGCAAATGCAAGCACATTGAAGCACAGGGTTAGAATTCAAAATTATTTATAAAATGAGAAAGTAGTATAAAGTAAATAGAGTGCAATTCAAAATGGGACAAGAGCAAAATATCACTTTAAAGTAGATATAAATAACCACAAGTACAACATAGAAATCAACGAGTTAGACAGCAGTGCTGCTGAAAAATACTGAAGTACTGTCGGGCTTAGCTATACACAGTGAGCACCTAGCACTGTTTCATACACTCTGTGGTGTCATGCCTGCCTTCCAGCGGCCCCTGCAGAAAAGCGTGTCACCGTTGGCCTTGTGTCATACCTTGGGGTCACATCTGCGTGTCTCAGATATGCTAGGGCATCTCAAATGGTCCTTATCATCTGTGTGTGTGGGTAACTGAAATGAGTCTTAAATAAATTCAGCCAATGGAGCCCAGAAGGCTACTTAGATCATCTGAAAGTAGGCACATACACATTGTCAAATGAATAGCTCTCCAGGCTACATTGGACTTGATTCAGTGACCTCTAGATACCATTTCAGGAAAGCACAGGTTTCACACTGGCGTTGTGTCATATTTGACAGTCCCATCTGGATCTTTCAGATACGTTGGGTTGCTCAGATGACATTAGGCACCTATGTGTGGGCAGCTAAATCAAGCCTTACATTTCCAGTGGCTATTCTGGATTCACATGACCCTGTATACATCTGAATACAGCATTTCGGCTGTGTGTGTGTGTCAAAGACCTGACAGACACATTTAGACATTCAGGCTTACACAGTCTGAGATTAATTCCATCCTGATGGGATAAAAAGACTCCATTTGGTTGCCTCATCAGGATTGAGCTAAAGTATAAGAAAAGAAGAACCTAGAGAAACTTGTTACATAAAAAATTTCAGTCCCAAAATATAGGAAACATTGCTAATGAAGGATGATTTCCTTGTCTGTGTAGCAAGGACAAGAATTTCCACTCCTAAAATGTAGGAAATTAGATTTAGTTTAGGCACAAGTAAGAACTTTTGATGTGTACAGATGGTGAAGATTGTCTTGGAATATTGTGGTATTTCTATCAGTAGAAGTTTCCATAAAACAAGTTAGAGAAAGAACTACCATGAATGATTTACATCCAGTTTATCCTGTCTTAAGGACAAACTGTTAGATCTTTCAAAATGCTTTTGAATCTACTTCTGTGAATCCATAATCTTAAAATATAATTAGGATCATTTCTCTTCCTTCTTTTATGCTTTGGTCTTGATATTGTTGACATTTAAATTATCATCATTTAGATTTTGTGTTAACGTTCTAACTAAAATATAATGGGTCATACCTCTTACAGTTGTACTTACGGGATGGCCATAGCCAGACAAATAGCTGGCTGTTGTGAAAACTTAGACTTTGTGGATGAAGATCTATACTAGAATAAACATCTGTTTCTACTTTTATCAGTTTAACAGAGGAAGAATCTAAATATCTTTGGGGGGAGCAGGGAAGGGTGCAGGGGGAAAGTCTTCCAGATTTTGCAGGAGTAATTACACCTGCACAGACATATTCAAACCATGCAAAAGAGGAAATTTAAAAAAAAAAAGTTAAGTCTATAAAAACCAGACTTTGTCAGACTTAACTTACACTTTCTTTAAGACTATGTCAGAGTGTGAATAACTTCAAAAATACATTTTGAATGATTTAATTGGATAAATTGACAGAAAGACAACTGGAAATGTGTGACTACAATGTTATTCTGAAAACATTAAATATAAGAGACCTCAATAATAGGTACAAATAGAAAAAAAAAAAAAAGAAAGCACAGGAGTAAATTTTCCATTTTAAATTTTGTTTACAATCATTTCTATTAAACAGTGCCCAAGGTGAGAAAATTATTAGCTTTTACTGCCTCACTTCCTGTCTAATTATTTTATGGTCCACCATTATTTCCCCTTTTCTTTAGCTTCACAAGAATTTCTGGAACTCTGTAACACCAATGTCTTCTACAGTGTATCGGGGACACATTTGTGCACATGGAAAACTGATGGGACATTACAGTTCTGCACTGGTATGCTAACATCAGATCATCACATGGATTTATTCCTCTGTCTGCCAGAATGTGGTGAAGCAAACATCTGGTCACTGTGTTTGAAGAAATCTGATTCGGAAGACAAGGAAGTCTATTCTTATATCTTGTGGAGCTTATTTAGGGTGCTAGGTACTCTGCTCCAGCACTCCACACTCATAAACTCCACCCAAGAAGTAACAGCCGCACTTTAGGCCAAGTTCTGTGATCCTGATGGATTCTTGCTGTTTTCCACATTAATCCTTGTTTACTAAAGATTATCACTGTTTTCCTGTGATCACTTACTCTTCTTCTCCATTTTCTTCTCTGTCAAGCATCTTCCCTTCTAAGTCCTCTCTCTCTGGGGTGCCTCAGACAGGGTTCTTAAGAGGACCACAAATCTCTTCTAAGTAGCTCAAGTTAATATTTCCTCTTCCTCAAATAAAATATTCAAATTCCTTTTCCATATTGAGTCTGAAAAGTTAGAAGCAAAAGCAAAAACTGACTATTTCAGTTGGAAGGGACCTACAATGATCATCTAGTCCAACTGCCCGACCAATTCAGGGCTGACAAAAAGTTAAAGCGCATCATTAAGGGCACTGTCCAAATGCCTCTTAAACACTGACTTGGGGCATTGACGACTGCTTTAGGAAATCTTACAGTGTTTGACCACCCTCTCAGTAAAGAAGTATTTCCTAATGTCCAGTCTAAACCTCCCCTGGTGCCACTTTAAACCATTCTCATGCTTCCTATCACTGGATTCCAGGGAGAAGAGATCAGCACCTCCCTCTCCACTTCCCTCCTCAGGAAGCTGCAGAGAGCAATGAGGTCGCCCCTCAGCCTCCTTTTCTCCAAATCAGACAAGCCCAAAGTCCTGAGCTGCTCCTCATAGGACATTCCTTCCATCCTCTTCACCAGCTTTGTTGCCCTCCTCTGGATGCATTCAAGGACCTTCACCTCTTTCTTAAATTGTGGGGCCCAGAACTGCACAGAGTACTCCACATGAGGCCCCACCAAAGTTGTCTGTTATGGAAAAAAAAAAAAATAGCTGAAACACTAGCTAACATCCTGGAAAGCAGCCTGGCAGCATTGCCAAGAAACAACTGTCTACTTTAAAAAAAAATCCTGAACTGGGTGTAAAAATGTCATGAGCCATGTAGTAACTGTTTATTATTACTTCTGTGTTACATAGACAACAAGTGGAACCAGAGTGAGGAGAGCCACGAAGATGAACAGAGGGCTGGAGCACCTTTCCTATGAGGACAGGCTGAGAGGGGGCTATTCAGCCTGGAGAAGAGGAGGCTCCGGGGAGGCCTGATAGCGGTCTTCCAGTACCTCAAGGGGGCCTACAGGAAAGATGGGGAGAGGCTGTTGTGATAGGACAAGGGGTAATGAGTTTAAATTAGAGGGAGGTAGATTTAGACTGAATATTAGAAAAAAAATTTTCACAATGCGAGTTGTAGAGCACTGGAACAGGTTGCCCAGAGAGGTGGTGGATGCCCCATCCCTGGAAACATTCAAGGCCAGGCTGGATGAGGCTCTGAGCAACCTGATCTAGTCAGGGAGGTCTCTGCTCCTTGCAGGGGAGTTGGACTAGATGACCTTTGCAGGTCCCTTCCAACACAAACCATTCTATGATTCTATGATTCAAAATCCCATTTGTAATATACAATATTCCTAACTTTTAGAACTATCCATGTATTTTTAAAGAACTTGCTCCTCTTTCTAAAGGTAACCTTCAGAATTCACTTTAGGATCATATTTTTGAGAGTTGTATCATTGGGGCTAATCAGTTGTCCCTTATGCCAAAGATCAGCATGGTCTGCAAAAGACTGCTTTTGCTTTTTCGAACCAGTAGCTGTCATTTATTTTCTGTATCAAATCATCATCTACCTCTGAAGCAGGATCCTTTCTGAAACGGCAGCTTCATAGTCTGTCTCTGTCTCTTACAAGTATTCGCTAAACTGTAGCTGCTGAGGAACGTAGACTCACTGAGCTGAGCATATGCCAGAAGATATTTGGCATACGGTCAGCGTGAGACTGCTACAGAGGCAACATCAATAGACAAACCAACTTCTGTGGTAAATGTACAGCCCTTGCCTTATTTATACGCTATGTCTCTCTATGTGAATTTTACATGTAATCTGGACAGAAAAAGTAGAGAGAGAGGCTTTTCCCTATTGTCTGACTCTTTGTTGGGATTCTTTCTCCAGCAGATCTTGGCGGATCTTCCCACAGACTTTGTTGTAAGTATCATGCCTGTGTCTTCCTGTGCAGATAAAAGGGAAAACTTCAATGTGCTGGCCTCTAAAGACACTATAGAGCACTCCAGTTAAATCCAAAGGTAGTCCTTTTCTCTGGATAAGCATAGTGCAAGATGCTGTAAAGTACATCCTGTAAGTTTACAGTGTTAGTGGACTTTTGCTGTACTGCCTCCAGAATAGAACAGATGACAGAAAAATTGAGTTTAAAAAGTACGTTCAAATTCAGTGGCTGAGTGTACAGCCACTGTACAAGATACACTGAGTGTATCTTTTTTCTCATTATTAATATCAAATAGGTGTTTATTCTGATATCAATGTTCATCCACAAAGTCTAACTTTCCACAAGCTGAAATATCTGGGAAAAGCTTCCCTTCTGTAATCATGGTGGCAATTCTTTATGTCTTCATTTGAATACCTCTCCAACATATGACGGTCTCCAGAAATTTCTCTTTCAGTTGATCCAAGAAAAAAAAGAGTTAAACTTATAAAATATTGAATATAATTTCTCATGTAAAAATAAAGCAGTAATTATCTGACTGTTGTTTCTATTTCAGTTCTGGTTAGTTAGCAAAGGAATATCTGTTGCGCTCCTTTCCTAGACTGTAATTTCTCTACTTGAAACATCTGAATTGTATTAAGGAGTTGACATCAACTCTTTCCCGTGAAAGGCAGAAAGCAAAAGTGAGCTGTCATTAGAAGGGCCTGGCATCTCTTTCTTTATTCAGGAGGTAGACTCAATGCAAAAAAAAAGGAAGAAAACTAGAAGAGTGTGGGCTTTTTTTTTTTTTCTCTGCAGAGCCATTAATTTGTATCTCAGCATGATTCAGCTGAAGGGGATTCCATGAGAATATCTGGGGTCTTTTCTGGACATTTCTCATCAAAAGTTAGACAACGCATTGGATCTAAGGGAAGTTGTCTGAATCTATACACTGAAATGGCAGCAAAATAAATGCCAAATACTGGAACATATTGCTGTATCTATCAGTCAAG
Source organism: Tetrax tetrax (assembly GCA_009806455.1). Taxonomy (NCBI): domain Eukaryota; kingdom Metazoa; phylum Chordata; class Aves; order Otidiformes; family Otididae; genus Tetrax; species Tetrax tetrax. The sequence goes on from WHYT01017496.1 coordinate 254,330, forward strand.
ACTACAACTTACCACTAGGAAATAATAAGGCAGCGTGATGCCCCACTATTCTCAAATCAGCTCTTGGCCTATAACACGCTTCTGAAACCTCTTTTGCACAGCCTACCTAGGTACATATGTACCATCTGCTCAACATTTCACCACTACCTTCAATATCTGTGTGCTTAACTGTATGATTACATTTTCCACATGTAGCAGCATTTAAGTATCTTAAACCCCATACTCAGATTTGTTTTTTCAAATACAGTTATTTATTTGTAAAAATCTCAAGGTCTCAAAGTCTTTTTGCTGTGCTTTAATGAAAACTTAGATGCCCGAGACTGCAAAGATGAGAGCCTTCACAGATATTGGTTTGCTGGACAACTGCCATCCATCCAAATTCCAGTCCTAAACATAACTAGTAGAGGGCAGAGTTCATTCTCCTAATAGGAGGTAATGGAGTCTCATATATTTATAAAAGTCATCAAGCTCATAAACTACAAGAAAATACGGTATTTTGTATCTTTATAGATTCTTTTGATGACTTAATGGTGTGAAAAGGAGACTAAGTATGGGCTATGAAAGCAATTGTAATCACTCCTGAAGAAATTTGAAACTAAAATCTGTACGTACAACTGAATTCATTTTTCTCCTTATAAAACACATGGACATATTTCCTGGTAGAGGCTTGCTCCAGAGGTTAAACTATATTGAATGAAATTCTTTTTCAAAAATGAGGTAAAGAAGTTGAGAGAAAAATTTCAACAAGGAAAGGACCAAGTAATGCAAAATTTTACTCGGCCCTGCAGACAGGCCCTTAAAGAAAAGAAATAGAAGTTTAAGTCGCCAATCCCTTCATATTAAATTCTGTGTTGAACTACCAAATATGAGAAACTAAACACACAACTAATTGTCCTGGACTTCATTTTAATGTTATACAGGGGAGAAAGGCAGAATTGGAGTAGGGCAATACAGTATGTCAGGAAATAGGGAAGTGGACCAGAGTGAAAATATAGCCACAGGAACATATGAGTGCAAAGATAAGTACTGCATGAATACTGGAGCTGGGCCGTCCCTTCAACAGCTGACAGTACCTTTGGTGCTTTGAGGATCACTCCTAGCATTCAAAGGATCATTGTGGAGAGGAATGTAGCAGCAGAGATGGAAAGGACAGGTTACTGTAGTTCCCCATGTTTCCTGAAATATCTACAAATTCCTTGCCATCCTGGACCTGAGGAAGAAAGAGCTGTTGTGACAATCCCGAAGGGGAAAAAAAAGGATTCCTGGCCCACAGCAAGCTATTCCAGAGACAGGGAAAACTGGAAGGGAAAGATAAGAGGAAAGCAGATGTTTGACACTCAGTAACAGAGAGGAAACCTATACTACGGCTGTTGAAATGGAGAGATCCCCTGTGAGAACTATGTCTCAGAAAGCAGCTGCCAAGTTAAATAGCCATTAAATCTCAGCAGAAACAAACATCATTGCACTATGCTGTTTCTCTTTAGTAGACCAAATAGCAGTTCACACTGGGCTAGTATGAATTGTACTATACTAAGCCTGGACAAAAATACAGGTCAGAGTGACAAAAGTATGCACTTTTAATCAAGTAGTTTGAAATGAAATTTAAAATGTATTGGAGAAAATAATAGATTCATAGAATCATAGAATAGTTTGGGTTGGAAAGGACCTTTAAAGGTCCTCTAGTCCAACCTCCCTGCAAGGAGCAGGGACATCTTCAACTAGATCAGGTTGCTCAGAGCCCCATCCAACCTGGCCTTGAGTGTTTCCAGGGGCGAGACATCAACCACCTCTCTGGGCAACCTGTTCCAGTATTCTGTTGTAAAAAAATGTATTCCTTAGGTCCAGTCTGAATGTGCTTCCTTCTGTTTTAAAACCTTTACCCCTTATCCTTTCACAACAGACCCTGCTGAAGAGTTTCTCCCCATCTTTCTTATAAGGCCCCTTTAGGAACTGGAAGACTCCGAAGGTCTCCTTGGAGCCTTCTATTCTCCAGGCTGAACAGCTCAAAATTTCTCAGCCTGTCCTCACAGGAAAGGTACTCCAGGCCTCTGACCATCCTCATGGTCCTCCTCTGGACTCACTCCAACAGGTCCACGTACTTGTTATGTTGGGGGCTCCAGAACTGGATGCAGTACTCCAGGTGGGGTCTCACCAGGGCAGAGTAGAAGGGGACAATCACCTCCCTCAACCTGCTGGCCACACTTCTTTGATGCAGCCCAGGATATGGTTGGCTTTGTGGGCTGCAAGTGCACATTTCTGGCTCATGTTGACCTTCTTGTCCACTAGCACACCCAAGTCCTCCTCCTTAAGGCTGCTCCTGATCCATTCTCTGCCCAGCCTGTATTTGTGCTTGGGATTGCCCTGACCCAGGTGCAGGACCTTGCACTTGGCCTGGTTGAACTTCATGAGGTTGACACCTCTCCAGCCTGTCAAGGTCCCTCTGTATGCCATCCCTCCCTTTCAGCGTGTGAACTGCACCACACAAAATGGTGTCATCAGCAAACTTGCTGAGGTTGCAATCTGTCCCACTGTCTATGTCGCCAACAAAGATATTATACAGGGCCAGTGCCAATACCAACCCCCGAGGAATGCCACTCGTCACCGGTCTTCACTTGGATATCGAGCTGTTGACCACAACTCTTTGAGTGAGGCCCTCCAGCCAATTCCTTGTCCACTGAGTGATCTGTCTGTCAAATACATTTATCTCCAATTTAGAGACAAGGATGTTGTGCGGTACAAAGTCAAATGCTTTGCACAAGTGCAGGTAGATTACTTCTGTTGGAAATACACTTGAAATTGAACTTGTTATGGATAACACCTTATTACTCCGCTTTGGTGTAAAACCCAGTCTCCACATTGCTCTAAGGAACATGTAAATGACATCGGATCTTTACGAGTGCAAAGTATTTCTTCCTGTTTGGGATAGTGGAGATTCTTTTCACCCCTGGTCCCTTCTTGGCTTTTCCTGAAGATCTATGCAAGAGGGTATGACATGACTTTACAGACCTGGTCATTCTCTATCTGCAGAGAAACTCTGTTAGAAAGTTAGGGAAATAGAGTTGCACAATGCTTCATTCCACAGAAGGTACCTGTTATATATTTAGCTGGGAGAGAAAAAAAAGGCTAGTTATCCACACAGGTTTTTTCAGTTTTTTTCAGTCTTGTAACAAGCAACTGGTACAGAGTAGTAGAAGGGCGAATGACTGCTACATCAATTCAACTGATACCTAGAAAAATAAAAGCAGCTCTGTAAATGTAGACAAGTTCCTCTTCTATATCAGAGCAGAGAAATTAAAACCAAGTGAAAACTTAAAGACAAGGCTCAGATTTTGGACTGGGTAGAGAAGCAGGGAGAAAAAGGAAGAAAGCTGTAACAGCAAAAAAGGGAAGATATGCTGTTGGTGCTGTAGCGTATCTTCAAAGACTGTTCAGTTCAGACATGCAAATTACATTGTCCAGTTACAAAAAAAACCTCCATGCCTAAAACAAAAAAAAAACAAAAAAAAACCACAACCCACTGAAACCAAACACAAAACCTACCCTTTTCCTTCCTTAATAATCCAGGATCTTCATACTGCCTACCTATATTGATCAGGTTTCTACCCTACCTCTTCTAACTAGTACCTCCTTCTATTCGATTGTGGGGAAAGAGAAGGTAGGGTCCTAATGATCAAAGTTCTACACTGCTATTGCTGTCAATCTCCTTTTCTGTACTGGGTAATAAGTGGAGCCATTAAGTTCCCTTTCTCCAACAGGAAACAGAAAGGAGATGAAGTGTTGTCCTTGAAAAGCCTTGACCCTGGCATATGGTGGACAATCATAGCAGGTGGCTTGATCAGGCCATTTATTCTTGCTGATTTCTGATACGCTCTCCTAGAGAAAGTTCTCTAAGAAGATCTATGGATCTTGCTGTGGTGGCTGGACAGATAGAAAGAAGAAGGACTAATAACTCTGTGATTGATAGATTTGAGGGAACTAGTCCTAGGGGTAAGAAACAATGGAATTGGAGAGGTGTTAATGATAAAAGAGTATAGAAATGATAGTTCCTTTGAGACAGGAACAAGGAACTGATAAATTGCTGAAGAAGGACAGGAAGAAGTTGGCAGACCTTGGAGAGAAGAGATATAATAAGGAATTTATAGATGTCCTTTGGGTGCATATTATGCTGAGGGCAAATCATGTATTGCTGATTGAGGCTACACATATTTTAAGGAGCCAATGCATTACTTAGTTTGAATAAAAAGAACACATTCTGGGAAAAAGATTGCATGAATAGTGTATTATGTAAAAGTAACTATAATTTGGGTAGATGCATGACTAAGGGCAAAGCAGGAATAAGCAAAGAAAAGACCCAAATCCAACAAAATATTTATGCTTTCAACTTCTGACTGCTAACATTAGGTGGTAAAAACTTTCATAGCAGGTAAGATTATAAATAATTTGTTTAATCTAAGCCTAAGGCTGTTACAAGTTAGTCCAATAATTTTAAAAGTAAGGTTTACCAAACAAACATATGTACAAATTTTCAAAATTTAGGTAATAATATCAAAGATATATAGGCTGAGAGAACTGTCCTTGTTCAGCCTGGAGAAGCAATGGCTTTTGGGAGAGCTAACAGAAGCCTTCCCTTACCTATAAGGAAGTTAATGAAGAGGATGGAGTCAGGCTCTTCAAAGGTGTGCAAGGTGGGAGGACACGAGAGAGTGGACATAAGTTGAAACAAGAGAGGTTCAGACTGCATGTTGGGAAAAGCTTTTTCATGATGGAGTTAGTCAAGTGGGGAAACATGTTGTCCAGAGAAGTGGCACATCCATCCTTGGAGATCTTGAAGACTCAACTAGGCAACCTGATCTAATCTCAGCTATCACCCTGCTTTGAACAGGATGTTGGAATAAATAACTTCCTGAGGTCCCTTACAAATTAAATTATCACATGATCTTATGACAATATTTTTGCCATTTCAGTGTGCAGTTGCTGCCTTCTTTTACCTGGGAAAATGCTGATGCTATCTTTTTGATATCCTGAAGGTATATGTCTATGTGTGTTTGCCCCTAATTAGGTGTATGTCTTCATGAGATATCCTATTTAATTATTTTTAGGACATGAATGGACATAAAAGGAAGAGAAAAGTAGTAAAGTATTTCTCAGTGACCCTGTACGTACTGTAGTGCAATAACTGTAGAAGAAAAGAAAGATCAGAATGGATTAAAAATAAAAACTTAATAATAAAATAGAATGAAGCTCCAGATTCATAAGACGTTCCACATTCCTGTGAGGAACACACAAGACTGAAGAATTACATTAGTATGTATTGCAGTAGTAGCAATGTTAATGTCTGAGTAATCTCTCACCAAAAATGTAAGCCTCTTAGACATTGGAAAGCAAAGACCCCTAAAGAGCACTGGGAGGAATTTTCTGGACTATTTTTGTGCACATGGCCATCTAAAATCCACCTAACCTGAACCTTAAAAGAGCCAATATGATTTCTGCAAGTTGACAAGTTGGATGTTATGTGGTATAAATTTCAAAAAATATGGAAAGGAGTAGCAATTTCAGACAATGATTGTGTCATGTCACCATGAGCAATAGCTGCTGCCATTAATAAAACATAGATATTTCATGCACAAAATAACTGGAAAATGGATATAAATATTCTGAATCAGCTATAGACCTACCAAGATGATTTTCTGATACCGATATTTTTTTTTTCCTGTATTGATGCATTATAAGCTAAGCTAGTAAGTACTCTCAGAGTGTGCCATTACAACATACTGAACTTACGACTCATGGATAATCAGTGTCTCATTCAGTTAATGACGGATCCTTCATTCTAGTTCCTTTCAACATACTATATTTGCTTTTCTTTTTGGTAACAAATAGTGAACATTAATTATGACTGAAATACGATAAAAATCCTGTTGAACACCTGCAATATATATATTTTTTTATTTAATTTTTATTGTTTTAGAAAATGTTGGTAAAATAAAAAACATTTTCTTCTGAGATTTTTTTTTTAAGAGAAGAACCTACTTCTGTGGTCTGATATGCTTCAGTATTCAATACTTTAGTTGTAATTTATATCACATTTCAGTTCACTGTCATCATCACTAATGAATTAGCAATCTCATATCCTAGATTAAAGGCTAAATGGATCCTTGTGAATGAAGATGTAAGAAAAATAGAGGTGTGGCCTTCAAATATTGACTTTTAAAAGCTTAGATCACTAGAAAAGTATTTGAGTGAGGTTGCTGAATAGGGTGTTGAGAAGTATTACTGCAACACCTGATGATAATCAGCCGGACATCTATTCTTCTTCTGTGCATTTTCTAAAGCTAATCAACATTATATCTTCCTCCTGATCAGTCTTGTATTAAAAAAAAAAAAAAAAGCCAAAATACCCAGAAAAAAAAACCCAACCAAACAAAAAAAAACTCACAAAAAAAAGAAATACCTTACCATGCACAAGAGCTGAAAAAAAAATTTTAAAAATACCAGGGACAAAGGTGGGATGAAATAAAGTTAACAGATGGACAGTGAAATACTAAAGACTTTTCCTAAGTTATATAGAAGATTTGTGGCAAAAATCAAGGAATCTGAATTTCAAACCCAGTGTGTTGCCCAAGCAACCAGCTCTCTGTGGCTAAATAATTGAAACCTACAAATCTATGACTCTATGAAAAATAATGTTAAGTGATATCATCAGAGCTTTTATGTTAGAGTTTTTTTTTCCGTTGCTTCCTAGTGCAAGAAGGATAAAAGACAAAATTAGTAAGCAACTAAGTCATTTTAGGGCCATTAGTTCTGAATCTTAATGTTAAAACTGGTTCTCCAAACCAGTAGTAGCACAACAAAGACCACATGGAATATCTCTGGTTCTGACTCTTTTAACTTGTTCCTTTACTTCCTTCTACTTCACTATAGTCAATGTCTGTTATACTAAAAATCCTTATGGGTAAAGAGTAGGTACATCTTATATACATATAAACCCAAGAACTTATTTTCAATATAATTTAAATCTTAACAGTTTAATAATGATTAGTCCAGATTTAATTGTAATAGAAAGAGAAAGAATACTAGATGCAATTAAAATTGCTGTACATGCACTTTTTTTCCCTCCTTTTCTTCTGGTATTATGCTTACTCTTGCCCTACCCTCCTCTTATTGGAGGATGCGTGGGGGTGTTGTTATGGTGAATTATTGGCATCTGACCTTCACTGGGAGGAATATGATGTTTATGTCGATGGTTTTTTGTCTTCTTCACTCTAGGGCTCACTTAGGGTCATTTTTATGTTCATTAACTTGCTTTTATACCTCTACTGGGTTTTTTTGCTGGTCTGCAACTCCACATTACATCTAAATTTAGTATATGTATTTATATATGGGTAGATATTACTTCTTTGTTCTCTTTTTTATGCCTAAAAATAGTTTTGCCCAGGTCAGTGTTTCTGTAACTGACCATAGGTGAATTGTTTATAACTGTGGGGTCTAAAGTTCCATCCTGTGACCCATCCCTTATTCCTCACATTCATCCCCCGTCACATCCTGTGTCCTCACTCCACAAGCCCTCTGCTGTTTTACTAAGCCTGTATTTCTCTACCTTAGTACCATAAATATTTCATTCTGCATAGAACAAATGCTTGTTTCGGCTATCTATATAAAACAATGGTCTCACCATACACAGAGAACAAAAATAAAAAAAAAATACCTGAAATTACTATGTGTTGTGGTTTTGTTTAGTGAGGGGGGGGGGCCTAAGGTGGTAGCTTCTGTAGGAAACTGCTAGAAGTTGCTCCCCTTTGTTCAGTGGACTCGGCCGGGCCTAGGGCAGACCCGCTGCTGGCCAAGGCCAAGC
>WHYT01017496.1:271503-303015 GCA_009806455.1 Tetrax tetrax
ATATATATTTTTGCCAATCTGTGTGTTTGTGTGTGTATGTATGTGTGTGTATGTATTTATTGATGGGAGGCTTGAGGAAGGGACTTTCAATTAAAGTGTCTGAAATAATGAAATAATCGTGTTGCAGCCCACCTGAATGATTTTTTATAGCATGAAAATGTGGCCATATATCACATATCTTGAGGGGATGACCAAGGACATAGGGGAGTGTAGGAAGGTCCCAAGCCTAGTAGATAACAATGAAGGACTTACTGCTCAGGGTAGGGGGAGAAAAAACCCTCTCATCTGAAATGCCTATTGAAAGCATTTGTTGTAGTGTGCAATCCACTGAATCATGTTTGAATTTAATTTAGGAGGGAATTGCTTGGGTCAGAAAGTAACTTAGGAACAAACTAACATTTATAAACCATGTGCAGTCAGTACTCTTAAGACCAAGAAACCCACTGAAATCAGGCATTTCTATAAGGATCTACCAATACTAGGATAACTTATATACCATAAATGTAAAAAAAAAAAAAATTAAGAAGTGCCTTTTTTAATATGTGTAGGATTCATCTCACCTAGATTCAAATATCTAATAATCTTCAAACCTAGCTTTTGTATTTTTTGTAATTGTATAATCCGATTTAAAAGTCAAGGTTGACTATAGAGTCTCTCTGGAGACTCTTTCATTCTCTCCAGAGACAGAAATTGTCTCTGGAGAAGCCTGCTTTGCTGTACTAACTGTAGAGACAGTTAAGGCAACTCCAGTCTTAATTAATAAGTAAATCCTTAATTTTAGTTGTCTCTAGATGGTTGGGTACCTAAGTGAGGTGAGTACTCTCACTTTTGCTTCTCTTTACATCTCGGGGTCTCTAATACCATGCAAATTGCAATTGATAGCAATGACAATCATTTCAGTGAAAAAAAAAAACCAAAAAACCAACCAAACAAAAAGAGCCAAGAGGTGAGGCAGCAGCCACAGATAGAAATGGAAGAGAGGGTTCATACCACTTTTATCCAGACAATACAGATCTCGCCTGTTAGACATATGCCTTTCAGATTACAGAACATGTGGGGATGCAAAACGAGAAAGGGAACCCACCACATCAGCTGCTGAGATATGGCTAACATGTAGCCAAGATGACAAGAATCATCGGGGAAGGAAATGAGACAAAGGGAAATTTCGTATTATAGTTTAAAGGCCAAAGCATAGACCTGAGAGACAGTAATTATAAAACCTCATCCTGGGATATTTTATGGATTTATCATTAGATCTCAGTGAACTGAATGCTGACATAGTCCAGGGAAAATAAGCTAAAAGCCAGACTCATCCTCACAGCGCCTGGAATTATAGAAATAAGATGCATGCCCAGATTTCTTCTTCCTTTTCTCCTGCTCCTTTGATGCTTCTATTCTTGAGTATAAAGTACAGAAGAGGCTTAATGGCAAGGGACTCCCACATTCATAATCTAGCTCCTCCTGTTCCGAGAGGCAGCATTAGGGGTCCTCTAGGCTAACATTACAGGGGAATGCTTCTTGGAAAAGTGATTTAATTATTAAGATACAGTACAAAAGTATCTACACCTATGACTGCTGTGATCTGTGCCAGACTAAATGTTAGTCATAAATCTTGGGCAGAAAGGATATGCTAGATATTCAGCACAACCAAGATGGTGAATCTCCTTGGCATGTGTAGTAATGGGATATTAAATTTAAAAAATGATTTATCTTCAATAAAGAAAACTTCAGTGCCTGCCATCCTATCATTTTCTGAGACTGAGACATCTCAGTTCTGCCCAGTTTGTCTTCTAGATTCCCAAATGCCTTTAAATATCTTATTTTCAGTTTCTTTGTGGCTCAGTTTTCTATGTTTTCTCTCTTTTGACAATAATTATTTTTCCCTGGAGTAGTAAAGTAATTAACATCTGTAGACTGCTCAGACATCCATCTAGTGCAGACTACCAAGGAACCTAGATAAAAAGGTTAAAAACTAAATGCAGTGATATTTCCCGTACTCTTCTCCCTCCATTCAAGAAATTTGAGATTAGAATAAGAACTAGAAGACAGATCTTTCTGGAAAACTTCTTAGTGGCTAAAATAATGAGGAAGTTGTTCGACCATAGTAGAAATATTATTTAAATAATTCAGTCAGTCATATTCTGGCAAGTGTCATTTTCTATTTGCTACGCGAAGTACTATGTGTTCAAGATGCTGTGGAACTACCCTAGGGCTTGCAAAGTTGTTGCATGTAACTTTTCAGAACTGTTTTGTCTAACATTTTTATCTACTTTTGTGGTTCCTTTGTTCCAGATCTACCTGTGCTTCTTCTAATTTTCCATTTCGATTTATGTTGACCCAGTCTAATTCCAAGTAAGTTCATTGTGCTAGATACATATGTTAATACCTCTTTAAAGTACACTGGAGACACTGAAAGCCACACAGTCATTTTGTATATGATATGCTGTGCAAAGGAAAACAAGCAGGAGAGTATAACATTTATAAATAAGATTACAAGGGGTGTATCCCAAATGTATGTTAAAGGATACAAAGTATGTCTATCAAATAAAAAAAAAAAGGTAAAACCTTTCTGTTTCCAAGTAGTCTCTATATACTGAGACACAGTGATACTCTAGAGTGAAAATTATCTGCATTTCCAAGATGAGAGATCAACTGAAAAGCTCTCATAAAATATCACTCAATATTTTACTGTTATATCCTAATATAGGGGAAGTCTTGTAATGGAAGCTGCTTTATGTTAATTGGTGGAATTTAGAAAAAATACATAGTTATATATCCCTGTCTTCTACCTTTTCAGGAAAATAGTACTTTCATGACACAAAAGCATCCAGCTTTCACTATACATTTCACAAACTTTCCTGTTACAACCTACTGGCCAAATTTCTCACTTGTGATGATACTGCTATCACAAAAACACTGTATGACACTAAAATACAATTGCTGATGGATTAGGTGTGTTCTACCATTCAGTTTCTATTTATTTTATCATTTCAGAGATCATGTTTAAAAAATAAGAAAGCATTGGCATCTCTACGTAGAGACAGAACTTTAACCTCAATGAGATATAATCCTTTTTATAGCTGTTACTGTTTTAATCTTCCATAAAGAAATGCCAGTTAACTTGACTGCCGTCCAGGTTCCCTCTCTTTGAAGACAGCCAAGGATGATAATATCCTAGAGTCCTAACGCACTGACACTCTGCCGAGGCATGATGTGCTGCTGAATGTGGGGCACCGCAAAGCTAAAGTGGGAGCAAAGGTCAGGGATTAGAATGAATTAAGCAAACATGGATTAAGAAAGATCAATGAGCAGGGACACAGACTCATCAGGCTCTGTTTAGATAATCTGCTTGCTCTGACTAACATTTTCTTCCAATGTTACAGCTGAAGAAAATGTACTTGAAGCTCACTCTTGTCAGCTCCTGAGAAACTATCAGTAAATCATGCACATGAGATAGTACCCTGAAATGTAAAAGCTCTGCCAAGGGCTGATATTGACCCTTATCCCCAGATACCAAGCACCGTAACTGAAAAGACAGGTCTGCAATCCCAGATGATGAAACCATCAGGTCTGTTGCTCTGGCTCAGTCAATGCATTACTGACGAAGAACACAGGGAAGCAACAAATGATACTGTAGGAGACTGCGGAAAAGGGCAACAGGGGAAATCAGAAGGGCATTCTTCGATGATGTGCATTACTAGTGATGACAGAAATGTTGACAGAAGATACCTGTCATTTCAGAAGAAGTAGCTTGTAGAAAAATATAATGCTACAAACTGATCAGTTTGTAGGGTCGCAAAAGCTGTGGGAGAAAGTTGAAATGAGTGAAGTTGCCATAAGCCGCATGGTGAGTAGGGACATGAAAAGTGTAAACAGAAGTATTAGGATATTTATGGACTAAGTCGCATAAAGAGCTGGATCTGTCAGACAGTGGAACAATGTCCCAAGTCATGTGCATAAGGTCAAAGTTGTTAGAAAAATAACAAATGCTACCAAATCTCCGACACTGAGATCTATTTGTTTTACTGGTATGCACTCTGTTAGCTCGGAAAGTTAAAAAAGAAAAAAAAAAAGAAAAAGAAAAATCTTCCAAAGAACTGAAAAGAAAATATAGTAGACATTATGCTATAGGAACCACCTCAGAAGTGATGGCATGTGTGCTGAACACATCTCACCCTGTAAGACCCCATAAGATCCCAAACTCAACGCACTTTTTCTTCTTGACACTTAGAGAATTATTATTCTGTAGAATTTAGAAACAGAAGACACTCGTAGTGCCAAGTTCCTTTTTTTTTTTCTCTGTCACTGCAGGATATTTCTTAGTGGTAGATTTTAACTGATTTGCCACACTAGCTATAGCACAAAGGTGCCAAAGATTTTTACAGATAAACCAATAAATTTATGCTTAAGTAACAATGTACAGCCAGAAATACTACAAATAAAATTAGGAGAAGGGCTGATTTCTCACGAAGTAACTGATGGGAAAATACTGACTTTCCTGTCAGGAAAGAAGATCTTAGAAACTGCAAATGGAAAAAAAAATATATTTAACTTCCAGTCATCTGTTCACACTTCCACAGGACAGGGTTAGTTACAGCACACAAATAAACTGCAGGATATATGAAGAAGATATTAAAATCAGAAAACAATGTCAAAACAATCATTTAACCACTTAATTAATAAAGGACTGAATTTGTCCCTTATAGCCTGTTGGAATACAAAGTGCATTGCTTATCTCTAAAACTCACCCATTCTAAGAAGAATAAATAATATAGTGATTCATTATTGCCTTACATTCAACTTGCTTTGTAATGTTCCAGAAATAAAAAAAAAAAAAGAAAGCAAACCAAAAACCCAAATCAAATTTAATAAATGGGGTTTGTTTTCTTGCTTTTCTGTATTTCCATATCCAGTGAAAGACCCAGGAAATGACTGAGTAACTCAGTGCTAAATCTGAATTCAGTCCAACATAAATACTTCCATAAAACAGCAGATGGAATCAGGACAAGGATTCATCTGTCGTAGTATCCTTCCTTCAGCAGACATGAATATGACGAACAGGCATGCCTAGAGCGATTCTTTCTCCTGGCATGCTCTTGTGGCAGTAGGAGTCTGAGGGACTTCCTGAGACGAAGGCTCCAGACTTCTGTGTTCAATAGAGAAGATGGGCCCGTCTTCAGTCCTTTTAAGAATCTAATTACACTTCTGGCTTCTGCAGCATCTTGTGGCAATGAGTTCCACAACTTAATTACAGGCGTGATATGACGAAGTACTTCCTTTGTTTATTTCAAAACTGCTGCTTGAAACTTGCGTTGAGTGCTCTCTAGATTTGCATTGTGAGAAATAATGAACAGTTAAACCATTTACTATACATCTATAATAAAGAGCGAGATACCATCCTTCAAATAGCTTGAGCTCGCTGGTTTCTCATCAGGATCACTTAGAACAGAATACACTGAATAAATAAATAAATACTGGTTTTGTGTGAAAATCACAGAAACCTAAAAGAGGGTGGGGAAAGAAATTATAGCAGTTATTTGTTCACAGTTTGGTGGGTTGTTGGTTTTGTTTTGTTTTACATTGACTGAGGAAGTTTTGCTTTTAATCATTTGTACAAGTAGATTTTAAATTATCTAGCCCTGAGAATGTTCTAAGATATACATGTTTTTAAAGAGTATTCTGTTACTGTAAGGGTAGAATGATTCCTCAAAGTACAAAGTTCAAAACATATAGGATTACAAATTCCTTTTGCAATCTGTGTACTGCCTTATTCACTCCCTGATATTTAAGGGCACTTACTGAGGGAATGTAAGTGTTATTACAGTGAGTGACATACCATATGGCAAGCAGGATCAGCTGCAGCTTTGCACACTGTTGTCATTTTCCCCCTTGTACTACAGTTTTACATGATGTAATGTTTTTTCTGTGTTTGTTTAACTCTCTACCATTTAAGCCTGCCATATTATAAAATGTCATTTTAGGGGGCTGCAGCTGAACCTGCTTACCATAAGGCTGCATTTATTTCACAGATGTCTATCACACTGTCATCCCACAGGTGCACTGAAAATTTAAAATTTTGCTGCGCCTCAGCTTCTAATGTAAGAAAAATGTATTATGCAAGATGAGGAAATGGCAGCCAAAAAAAGTAAATGCTGCTAAATGTCACTTTACAGTACAACATAGGTATGCAAATACAAGTAACCTTACAGGATGAAAATATTTGCAGCGTTAGTAAAATGTGATGTACAAATGATAGTGTAAGGGCCACGTCCTGAAGAGTAAAGGCCCTCTCCAGGGTAAAAGTAAAAAATATAAATGTGGCTTTTTTTTTTCCCCCCGATTAATATGGAAGAAATTTTTTTTTCTATGCTTCTGCTTTGTTGTCATCAATTAAAATTCTCTGCAACTGAATTCATCTGGAGGTTATTTTCTGTCTTAGGTGGAGTTACAGCTGGTTTAAGTATAGTCCCATTGCTCCATTCTCAAAGGGTGTTAGAAAATAAGTAATGTGCAATATATCGCTTACAAAAAAAAAAAAAAAAAAAAAAAAAAGAAGTTTAATAATATAACAGTTAATTGTTTCTCTCTTTGCTTCGTTTCATTTCAAATGGCCTCCCCTTTCTTATTTCCTGTTTCCTCTTTTCATCTCAACATGCCATGCTTTTTTTTTTAATCTGTATATCATCAACAATGTTGTAAACTAAGATTCCATTTCAAAGTCAAATTATGCTGCATATCTACACCAATGATCCATTTAATTTGGCTAGGCTGTTAACATACATAGATACACAGGGATGAAGATGTTGAAAAAATAACTAAGGAAAAAATTGTTCAACAGGAAGTGTCATTAGTCCAAAAAAAAAGATTTAAAAATCTCAGCCTGAGTTTTACATCTCCATTACAAAGCTAGTTTTATTTATGCACCAATCAGGAAATCTGTAAAAGACAACAACTAGCAAATCCTTCAATAAGAACATATTAAAAAAATATTTTCTGAATTAGAACAATCTGTTAATAAAAATATTTTCACTGTGCAAGAATAAATATAGATTCACAACCAGTGTTATTTCTGTGCTCAAAGAAGACCTTTTGTGTTTGACATTTTGAGAATTAAAGACCAAGTAAGTAGTTGGTCTTTATAAGATAAATTAAAATGTAAAGGAAAGACAAAATCAAAATACAATTAGACTTTTAATTAAATAAATCATCATGATTTGTCCATCATTTTGGAGTACATGTCAACATAGTTCAATACGTATAATCCTATATTCTCAGATCATAATGGTTTTGGTGCCAGCACAGAGTTACAATAAAATTAGTGCTTTGTTGATTGTTAAATTAATGGAGATTACTACTTCTGGTAAATTCTTCTCTGATCAGTCATTCTGAAATTATAACACAAGAATATGGATTTATTACTGCCAAAATAATACAAAACATTGCTATTGTTTTATAACTGCTGTTGAAGTTACTGTTTTATATTGAGGCCTTTACCACTTGTTTTACCTTGATTGTTTATTCAGGATTGAAAGACAAAGTAAGCTAGTGACAAAAAACACTCAACAAGGAAAGTTAAAACCCCTTCTCCCTCCTTAATATGTGTATTTCATTTCTTATTTAAACTACTTTGAGTACTTGTTTCCTAGATCTTATGGCCAAGGAGATCAGTTCTGGTGCAAGTGTGTTACACAGCAGAGCATGAGATGGTGGCATACATTCCCTGAGCTGAGGAAACCCCAGAGGAGCATAGAGACCCATCAGGAGCCCGCAACTCTGATGAGAGTGGCTGATGAGGCATGAGAGGGGCCAAGAATAATGGCAGCCACCCTCAGCTCCCAGAAAAGGCAGCCCAATGGAGCACTGGTGACCAAAGGCTCTGCAAACAGGATGGGCAAACAGGGGAGGAGGCATGGAGGCATCAGCCAGGGCATAGTGCTGTAGCTTCTGTGGTACTTTGCGCAGGACAGCAAGCAAGGAGGGTGCCTCCTCTTCAAAGGAAGGGCATTCCACTGGCATGGAATAGTACACAGGTGCATGTAGTACACACAACGCAGCAACCAGTCCATCTGTGCAAGTCATGGGCGCTCGTCCTACCTGACTCTCAAGGCAGAATGGTGGGTACTTGTCTGAGAGCAAAGGCTGCAGCTCCAGCTTGGGGGTCTGCACCATCTACCCTAGCGGTGGCTGATGCCTCCACTCAGACAGAGCTGCTAAAGGGAGAGGCTGCAGTGCAGACCTCAGGCTGCAGGAAGTGCCTGGACCGTTCTCCTGGGCAGGGACAGGTGGCAGCCCTTCCTGCAGAAGGTGTGCCAAGGCAGAGGAGCTCCTACAGCAGGTGGCTGAACTGAAGGAGGCGATGAGGAGGCTGTGTAGCATCAGGGAGACTAAGAAGGAGTTAGACAGCTGGTTCCAAGCACAGTCTGCAGTGGATCCACAGCCCATGGCCAAACAGCCAAAACCTCCCCAACGGGCACACACAGAAGGCGGGAAGCCAATGATGCAGAAGAATGGAAGCTTGCAATGGCAAGGACCATCAGGACGAAGAGACTTCTCCCAAAGCCTAAGGTGCCTTTGCAGAACCACTTCACTCCTCTGCAGATGGAAGAGGAAAGACCCAGCACATCAGGAGAGATGCTCGAGCTGAGGAAGGCAGCCTGACCTGCTCACCATATAACAACCAGTGCAACTAAGAGAAATGGTAATAGCAATGGGCGACTCTTGTAAGAAGCAGAGGCACTCATTTGCTGACCTGACGAACTCTCTAGAGAGGTGTGCTGCTTACTAGGGGCTCGTATCAGGGATATCACCAAGAGACTACCAAGTCTCACAGCCCACTGACAATTATCCACTGCTGCTGTTTAACATGGGCACCAGTGATACCGCCAGGAGCACCCTGAGGAGTACCAAAATTGATTGCAGAGCCCTAGGAGCAATGGTAAAGGACTTTGGAATGCAAGCAGTCTTTTCATCAGTCCTCTCAGTCAAAGGGAAGGGGTTTGAAAGGGCCAGTCAAATCTGTCGAATCAACACATGGTTACAGGACTGGTGCCACAGCCAGGGGTTTGGCTACTTAGACTACAAGACTCATTTTGAGAAACTTGGTCTTCTAGAGGCTGATGGGGTCCCTCTGTCAGAAAAGGGGCAGAGAATCTTCAGTCATAGGCTTCCCAAACTGGTGAAGAGGGCTTTAAACTGAAGTTGCTGGGGGAGGGGAACTTCAATACATCCCACTGCTACCAGTTTGATGCCAGTACCAACAATAGATGCCCAGAGCCTGGAAAAGGATCAGAGGCCACCAGGAGAGCACCTGGAGAGCTGGACAAAGGAATTCCAGTCACTCCAGACAGTAAGTCAGCTTCATCAGGAACAAAAATTAAATGCCTCTATGCAGAAACAGGTAGCATGGAGAACAAACAAGATGAGTTAGACAGATGCATGTCTCCAGAGCTATAATCTTATTGGCATCACAGAGATCATAGAATCATAGAATGGTTAGAGCTGGAAGGGACCTTCAAAGGTCATCTAGTCCAACCCCCCTGCAAGAAGCAGGGACATCCCTGACTAGATCAAGTTGCTCAGAGCCTCATCCAGCCTGGCCTTGAACGTTTCCAGGGATGGGGCATCCACCACCTCTGGGTAACCTGTTCCAGTGTTCTACAACTCGCATTGTAAAAATTTTTTTCCTAATATCCAATCTAAATCTACCTCCCTCTATTTTAAAACCATTACCCCTTGTCCTATCACAACAGGCCCTACTCAACAGCCTGTCCCCATCTTTCCTGTAGGCCCCCTTGAGGTATTGGAAGACCGCTATCAGGTCTCCTGGGAGCCTCCTCTTCTCCAGGCTGAACAGCCCCAACTCTCTCAGCTTGTCCTCATAGGAAAGATGCTCCAGCCCTCTTATCATCTTTGTGGCCCTCCTCTGGACCCTCTCCAACTGGTCCATGTCCTTCTTATGTTGGGGACTCCAGAACTGGACGCAGTACTCCAGGTGGGGTCTCACCAGGGCAGAGTAAAGGAGTAGAATCACCTCCCTCGACCTGCTGGCCACGCTCCTCTTGATGCAGCCCAGAATGCGGTTGGCCTTCTGGGCCGCAAGGGTGCATTGCCCACTCATGTTGAGCCTCTCGTCCACCAGCACTCCCAAGTCCTCCTCCTCGGGGCTGCTCTGAATCCATTCTCCGCCCAGCCTGTATTTGTGCCTGGGATTGCCATGACCCAGGTGCAGGACCTTGCACTTGGCCTGGTTGAACTTCATGAGGTTGGCACAGGCCCATCCCTCCAGCCTGTAAAGGTCCCTCTGGATGGCATCTCTCCTTTCCAGCATGTCAACAGTACCACACAGCTTGGTGTCATTGCTGAACTTGCTGAGGGTGCACTCTACCCCACTGTCCATTTTGCCAACAAAGATGTTGAACAGGGATGGGCTCAACACAGACCCCTGAGGGATGCCACTCATGAACGGTGTCCACTTGGACATCAAGCAGTTGACCACCACTCTCTGAGTGTGGCCATCCAGCCAACTCCTTATCCACCGAGTGGTCCATCCATCAAACCCATGCCTCTCTAGTTTAGAGAGAAGGATGTCGTGCGGGACAGCGTCAAAAGCTTTGCACGAGTCCAGGTAGATGATATCCGTTGCCTATCCCTTGTCCACCGATGCTGTCACCCCATCACAGAAGGCTACCGAATTGGTCAGGCACGATCTGCCCTTGGTGAAGCCATGTTGGCTGTCACTAACCACCTCCTTGCTCTCCATGTGCCTTAGCATGATTTCCAGGAGAATCTGCTCCATGACCTTGCCAGGCACAGAGGTGAGGCTGACCGGCCTCTAGTTTCCTACTCCTTGTTCCCCTTTTTAAAAATGGGGGTTATGTTCCCTCTCTTCCAGTCATCGGGGACCTCACCAGACCACCACGATTTCTCAAATATGATGGCCAGTGTCTTGGCAACTTCATCCACCAGTTCCCTGAGGACCCATGGATGGATCTCATCAGGTCCCATGGACTTGTGCACCTTCAATTTCCTCAGATATTCCTGAACCTGCTCTTCAAGTATAGTGGGATGGGATGTGATGTTTAGGATTAAAGGGAGGGTAGGGACAGGTGACATTATAGTAGGGGTCTGCTGCAGGCCGCCTGACCAGGAAGACAGAGCGAATGTGCCCCTCTGTAGACAGACAGAAGTAGCCTCATGGCCACAAGCCCTGGTCCTCACGGGGAACTTCAACCACTCAGATACCTCTTGGAGGGACAACATAGCAAGGTGTAATCAATCCAGGAGGTTCCTGGAATGCATTGATGATAACTTCCTTCTCCAGGTGATAGAGGAGCCAACAAGAAGAGGAGCTGTGCTGGACCTTGTTGTCACTGACAAGGAGAGTCTGGTGGGGAATGTAAAGCTCAAGAGCAGATTTGGCTGCAGTGACCACGAAATGGTGGAGTTCAAGATCCTTGGGCAGTGAGGAGGGTGCAAAACAAGCTCACTACCCTTGACTTCAGGAGAGCAGTCTTTGGCTTCTTCAGGGATCTACTGGGCAAAGCACCATGGGCTAAAGCCCTGGAGAGAAGAGGGGCCCAAGAAAGCTGGTTAATATTCAAGGATCACCTCCTCCAAGCTCAGCAGCAATGCATCCCAACAAAGACAAAAACACCAAAAGGCGTTCATCAATGAACAAGGAGATCCTGGACAAAAGAAGGAAGCCTACAGAGGGTGGAAGCAAGGACAGGTAGCCTGGGAGGAATACAGAGATATTGTCTGAGCAGCCAGGGATCACATTAGGAAAGCTAAAGCCCTGATAAGATTAAATCTGGCCAAGGACTCCAAGGGCAATAAGAAAAGCTTCTATAGGTACATCAGAGATTAAAGGAAGACTAAGGAAAATGTGGACCCTCTCCAGAAGGAAACAGGAGAACTGATTACCCTACATAGGGAGAAGGATGAAGTACTCAATGACTTTTTTTTTGTATCAGTCTTCACTGGTGAGGGCTCTAGCCACATCGCCCAAATCGCAGAAGGCAAAAGCAGAAACTGGGAGAATGAAGAACTCCCCACTGTAGGAGATCAGATTTGAGACCATCTAGGGAACCTGAAGGTGCACAAATCCATGGCAACTGATGAGATGTGTCTGTGGGTCCTGAGGGAACTGGCAGATGAAGTTACTAAACCACTGTCCTTCATATCTGAGAAGTCGAGGCAGTGGGGCAAAGTTTCCACTGACTGGAAAAAGGGTAACATAGTCCTAATTTTTAAAAAGGGAAACAAGGAAGACCTGTGAAACTACATGCCAGTCAGTCTCACTTCTGTGCCTGGCGAGATAATGGAGCAGGTCCTCCTGGAAACTATGCTAAGGCACATGGAAAATAAGGAAGTGATTGGTGACGGCCAATATGGATTCACTAAGGGAAAACAATACTTAACTAGTTTGGTGGCCTTCTATGATGGGGTTATAGCATCAGTGGACAAGGGATGAGCAATGGATATCATCTACCTGGACTTGTGCAAAGCTGTCCCACATGACATCCTTGTCTCAAAAATGGAGAGACATGTATTTGGTGGACGAACCACTTGGTGGATAATGAATTGGCTGGATCGCCAGACTCAAAGTGTTGCAGTCAACAGCTCGATATCCAAGTGGAGACCCATGACGAGTGGCATTCCTCAGGAGTCGGTATTGGGACCTGTGCTGTTTAACATCTTTATTGGTGATGTGGACAATGGCATAGAGTGCACCCTTAGCAAGTTTGCCGATGTCACCAAGCTGTGAGGTGCAGTCGACACGCTGAAGGGAAAGAATGGCATCCAGAGGGATCTTAACAGGCTGGAGTGGTGGGTTTGTGCGAACCCCATGAAGTTCAACCAGGCGAAGTGCAAGGTCCTGCACATGGATCGGGGCAATTCCAGGCACAAATACAGGCTGGGCAGAGAATGGATTGGAAGTAGTCCTGAAGAGAAGTACTTCGGGGTGTTGGTTGATGAGAAGCTGGACATGAGCCGGCAATGCGTGCTTGCAGCCCAGAAGGCCAAGTGTGTCCTGGGTTGCATCAAAAGAAGCATGGCCAGTAGGCTGAGAGAGGAGATTATTCCCCTCTACTCTGCTCATGTGAGACCCCATCTCGAGTACTGTGTCCAGTTCTGAAGCCCCCAACATAAGAAGGACATAGACCTGTTGGAGCAAGTCCAAAGGAGGGCCACGAAGAAGAGCTGGAGCATCCTTCCTATGAGGAAAGGCTGAGAGAGCTGGGGCTGTTCAGCCTGGAGAAGAGAAGGCTCTGAGAAACCTCATAGTGTCCTTCCAGTACCTAAAAGGGGTCTACAAGAAAGCTGGAGAGGGACTTTTGAGAAGGGCATGTAGTGATAGTACAAGGGGTAATGGCTTTATACTGGATGAGGGTAGATTTAGATTAGATATAAGGGTGATGAGACCCTGGAAGAGGTTGCCTAGAGAAGCTGTGGATGCCCCATCCCTGGAAATGTTCAAGGCCAGCAACCTTGCTTGAGAAACCTGATCTAGTAGAAGGTGTCCCTGCCCATAGCAGGAGGGTTGGAACTAGATGATTTTAAGGTCACGTCCAACCCAAACCATTCTATGTTTCTATGATTCTATTACATTTTTGGATTCTATTTGGTTAATAATTAGCAAGCAGCACTGACATATGTGCTTAAAAATTGTCAGTCTCTTTTTTTTTTCTTTACAAACAAGAAATATGATTATTGGAATATTTGTTGGCAATACAGAGGTTTCTCGAATTAAATGTCCATAATAAATTTCACCAATGTCAAACACCTAAGGCCTATTTTTTTTTCTACCTGGAAATCTGAAAGTCTATTTTAAAAAAAAAAGGTTTTTAGAGAAAATACTCTTTAGTTAGAATTTAGTTAATTTTGTACAGTTATTTTCCCTTCCTTCTTTTACATAATTTATATTAATTTCCTGTTGAAGGATTTGCATTTAAATAACAGCAGCTGTCAAGAATTGTGGGTTTAGATATTGGCACAGATACAATAGAGATGCACAGAAAAGTCTATTGCAATTGAATGAGCTTGGGTGAAAACTGTACTTTCATCTTAAAGGTTTTAGTTCTACTGGTAAGCTTACTTGTTATTTTTAAAGGAAATAGAAACAATTTTCTTTACAAGCTTCGCTCTCATGTTTGTAATGCCATTTGCAGATAGTGACCCAGCTGAGACAGAACAGTGTAGTTCTTTTTGTTCACTCTGATTCTGGAACTCGGGGAAACTTAGAGAAGTTGGGAAACAACAAAAAAGAGAGCTATAGGGCAAAAAAAAAAGTAAACGCAATTCTAAAGAAAACAACGTCTTAAAAAGAAATTGATGACAGCAGGTTACTGAAAAAAAAACAAATATACTGTCATATGTCAGAAACCTTCTGAAAAATCTTATTTTTTTCCTTTTGTTTCAATGTTTTCAAAGTGAGTTTGTTCTTTTTCTAGGTGCTCATTAATAAACAGATATCATAATGTTGCAATCTCTGTTGAAAATAAATTATATAAAAAATACATTTTTTCTAGTAATTTTCAACTAATAAGCAGTTTCTTAAATCTTCATTTGCTCTTCATCCAGCTTTTAGTAAGTGATTTACTTTTATAGGAAATTAATATTTTCTTAGTATTCACTGAATTGATGAAAGTATTTTATATTTAAAAATATTTCTATAGTTTGTGTTTTGTTACATAAAGCAATGCAAACTATGAAAAATTTAAACTACTGTATTTTCCAAACTAATATGATGGAGCTATAAAAATAACCATTTTAGTGGAAAGACCAAATAGTTCTGCCATGTAGCCTTATGATCTAGAGACTATAACAAGATACATTTTGTACACAATATAAATAATGCAATAGCTGGAAATAACTAGCTATAAAAAAAAAAAATCAGTAATGTAATATATTTATACGATAGCATTTAAGTAAGTGATCAGGAGAGATCTTACCTAACTTTAGAGGTATACAAGACATCTACATATTTACAAGTAAATTGGTTTGGTTTTTTTTAATGTCCAATGGATATCACTAGGCAGTAGAGGATAGAATTTATGTGACCAACTATTGATATCTACTTTAGGATTATAGGAATCACAGACCGAGTGCCTGTTCCCACTAATAATAAAAGAAGCCTATGCGAAGAGCTCAGTTGTCGGTGTTTACTTAATACAGATGTAAAGGTAAATTAAAAGAATCATCCCTATTTATTATTTTCTTTACCTTATATGGCTCAGATCATTACTTTTCCACTACGGTAAATTCAGACAGTGGATTATTTGCAAGGATTATAACTGAAAGTACATATTCCTTGTGTGGCAATAGAAAACAAATTGTCCTATACAAACTCTGCCTAGAGAAAAAACCTGTTATACAACACTTAATTACTAAGAAAAATAAAATTCACACTAATTGATGTCTCAATATGCAGTCATTCTCAACGTCAGTTTGAAAACATGTTTTATGGGAAAATTCACACATGAATATCTAGATTGTTATTATGACTTGCCAGTAATGCCAAGTGCTTTTGGAAAGTTACTTGTCTATACATTTGCAATAAAATCTTGGTTGTGTTAGATAATATACAGGATTTGATACACAACATGTCATATCCAGATATTCAGATATCCATAGCCATCCAGAGGGACCTCGATAGGCTGGAGAGGTGGGCCTCTGCAAACCTCATGAAGTTCAACCAGGGCAAGTGTAGGGTCCTGCACATGGGTCAGGACAATCCCAAGCACAAATACAGTCTGAGCAGAGAATGGATGGAGACCAGCCCTGAGGAGAAGGACTTGGGAGTGCTGGTGGATGAGAAGCTCAACATGAGCTGGCAGTGCGCCCTTGCAGCCCAGAAAGCCAACTGTGTTCCTGGGCTACATCAAAAAAATGTGGCCAGCAGGTCGAGGGAGGTTATTCTCCTCCTCTACTCTGCCCTGGTGGGACCTCACCTGGAGTACTGCGTCCAGCTCTGGAGGCCTCAGCACAAGAAGGACACGGACCTGTTGGAGCAAGTCCAGAGGAGGGCCACGAAGATGATCAGAGGGCTGGAGCACCTCTCCTGTGAGGACAGGCTGAGAGAATTGGGGCTGTTCAGCCTGGAGAAGAGGAAGCTCCATAGAGACCTTATACCAGTCTTCCAATACCTCAAGGGGGCCTACAAGAAAGCTGGAGAGAAACACTGTAACATGTCCTGTTGTGAAAGGACAAGGCATAATGTTTTTAAAATAGAAGGAGATAGTTTCAGACTTGGTATAAGGAAAAATTTTTTTACAATGACTGTGGTGGAACACAGGAACAGGTTGCCCAGCGAGGTGGTGGATGCCCCATCCCTGGAAACGTTCAAGGCCAGGTTGTATGAGGCTCTGAGCAACCTGATCTAGTCAGGGATGTCCCTGCTTCTTGCAGGGGGGTTGGACTAGATCACCTTTAAAGGTCCCTTCCAACCCTAACAATTCTAGGATTCTATATTTTCGTTTAACAACCATTATCCTTGAAAAAATTACACTCTTCAATGTACCAGAAAGTTCAGTGAGTTTATAATGGAAAGTTTAACAAAGATTATCTTCCAGCTGCAGTTATGACAGACACAGAAAATAGTAACACTTAAATGCAAACATACATGCTGCCATTACTAAAAAAAAAAATGTAGTGTTGTCTTTTCTGATGAGCAGTGGGAAGAGTAAGGCAAATCAAGTGAAAGAGTAAAAGTAGAAAATAAATCAGTAAATATGAAGAGCTGATACAAAACAGAATGGAGAAGGAATAGGATAAGTTAATTCAGCAAATGTAGTAGTGGATGTAGGAAAAACTGAATTATACTTTTAAAAATTACTAATAATTGAGAAAACTAACTGGATTCAGTAGTTCAACACTTAATAGCAATGTATTATGAAAAGACATACAGAATCATTTAGAGCCATACAGTTTCCTTTAGAAAACCATCTGGTGATAAGTTCCTATGCAGTGAGATGATGTGCATGGCCAAAGGAAAGGTAAAGTTTCTGCTCATATTTTTCAACTATAGATCAGTAGTTGAAACATCAATACATTTTAAAGCTTATAAAACAAAAAATACTAAAAGGTACAAAAAAAAAATCAAATCTATACCACTGATGTGAGAAAACTTAACAAAGAAGACATCAAATCCCAGACAGATTTCTTTAATAGACTTGTATTTGTTCAACACTAGTTAGAAGTAAAAGCTGTTTTAAATTAAGAATTCCGTATAAAACCAGGAAAAAAAATGTTTTTATCATCTAAAATTCCTTTTATAGCAGCTGTAAAAGTAAGTGGGAAAGAAATTTAAGCAAGCTGAAATATTAATAATTTCATGGTAATTTTTTATGTTTTGTATCAAAAAGATAATAATTGAAAGATTGTTCTTTAACAAGTACTTTATGTCATTTGTGTAGTTTCTGTTTAGTGATAGTATTTGTCAGTGCACTATGTTAATGTTTAGGACTTCACGTTCAACTATCATGACTGATCTTGCCATTACCTCCAGTTGTAGAAATCCCAATAATTTAAACTCAAGTGTTTGCTGCTATTTAACCTAGTAAATTCAATCAGCCTCTGAAAAGATTAAGCTATTAAAATTTTATCTTTCTAAAAAAGAGCTACTTATGTACTGTGAAAAGATTAATGAACATGTTACTCCATCTGTAATAGTATATAGATTCTACAGCAAAGAAATCTAAAAATCTGAGGAAACTGGCTTTTTACTCAAACACCTGGTTGAGCAAACTGTTAAAATAACTCATGGAAGCTCCAGGTTTTCAACTTCTCTTTTGGTTATACACTGTCTCAGAATGTTCTAGAAAAATCTCAAGCTCCTCTGTCTCAGAGCTTGAGTTAGGAAAATGTGCAAATAAATGTTTTCTGTAGCACTCCTACAACTCATATTAGAAAATTTTGTTCTATTTTTCTCAGTTCCAGTTTCTGAACTGAGAAAAATAGAACAAAATTTTCTACTATGAGTTCTTTAATACACTTTCTGAAAAGATGTGTTCTTCATTTTTTCCATATATTGTAGAGTATAAAAAATTTTGGACCAGAGTACAAAAAATTTTGGACCAGAGTACGGTTCTGTATCCAAGTATCTAGGATGTTCAGCTATGAGTTGAGAAGCCCCAGAAAGTTTCAGACACAGTATCTGTATCTCATATTCAGCATTAATTGGACAATAACTGGAGAATACTGGTATATAAGTGTCAATTTACCCAGGCTGTTAGTAGGATATAATGTCATTTTCTCTCTTCTTGACTGAGACATTGTAAGGATTTTGTATAAAGAACTTGCTTCTGTATCAAAACCACAATCACAAGCAAGTTTAGACCAGACCACAGTGTCAATATGTTCAGTGCTGGTCAACCACAGTATACACATCTCCAGCTGCTCAAAGAACCTGAGAAGCAGCTTTGTGGGGATTTAAAGAATTGTGGGTATGGACTAAGGCACCTATGTATCACTGAATGCAGTTAAATCCCGTTATCCTTTTTGCTATCTAGCTTCTTCCTGCTCTCCCCAAGCAGATAATTTTTTCCGACTGGTAATCTGTGAAAAAAAAAAAAATATCTTGGTGAGATCTCAATGAGGAAGACTAACAGAAAAATGCATGGCAAAATCAGCAGACAGTCTTAATTAATTATCTTCTTATTGTAATTTTGTCTGATGTGCAAAAAAAAGTAACTGTAAAAGCATTGCTTCTTCATATATCTAAAAACTGACATAAAAATAGCACTAAAAAAAATCTTCTAGTGACTTTCTATTATGTCTCATAATTGAAGTAATAGTTACTCTACAATGCATCTACTGTGCTAGTACACATTAAGCAAACATTAGCAAAACCAGAGAAATTTCATGGAATGGAACAGTGTTATACGCTGATTATTATTTTTTTCTGCAGTGTATCTTTCAGCCCAATAACAGCACTGAATGTACCTCAAATTCCCACTGGTCATGAAAGATGTCACAAGAATTTTCCAGCCTGGTGAGAAATCTCACACCACTTTATCCCCTAGCACAGTATCTCAGTATACTTGCCCTCAATTTTGATGACCCGTTGCTGCACGACAAGAACTCCAAACACCTTTTTAGAAAAATCCCACTGCTGCTTAACTACATCTCTTCAGTACACCACCTGCTGCTCATGCATTTCTCCTATCACAGGCAACTTTTCCCTGATGGAGCTTCTTTCCCAGTACACAGTCTTCTCCAATTTTCTCTCATAGGAACTTCTTTCTGTATTGCAACCTTCCCGTAGCCTGGGAATACATCAGTGTTGCCAAGATGTTTTGGATGCACTGGCTGCTTCCATGTGCGGCATTAACTCCGTCTCACCCCTGCTGGTACTCCTTCTGTCTTCTGTGTAGATTATCCCGTAATGATAATTTGTTCCCTTCCTCTTTACCATTTTTCCTCCACCTGATAACAATGTATCCATTAGTGGTGCTGAAATTAAATTTTGGATAAAGAAGAGGTATCTTTTTTATTAAATAAGCCTCGGTTGGAGCAGAGACCTAAGCATGTCTAACTTTGTCCATTGAAACAGATTCATTAGTTTCACAGGATTATTTATGTGCAAATTATATTAATTACTACTGAAGAATGGTTGGTCAGGTAGGTAGTACCCCAAAAGCATCAGCCATACCAATGAGAACTGCACTTGTAAAATAATATATCCAGTTAGGGGGACTGTTATAGCCTTTCCCTTCCTCACTCTCTTTCCAGCTAACAAATAGTGCTTTACTACTCTTAGAAGTTTTACTTACAGAATTTTTTCAGAAACTTAGCATTAGCAGCTTCATATTACTTACTTCTCTCATCTCCCTTGAGAAAGAAGTGCAGAGAAGAGCATTTGGTAAAGAAGTAGTTTCCAATATCTTTCCAGTGTGTTTTACACTAAGGAGAATCAAGCTGGTGAAATAATAGCTTCTCTTTTATCTCTGAAGACAGAGAGCAAAGAGAAAATAATTATTTTTTTTTCCTAAATTTTCAGACTTTGCAATGTCATGTAGAAAGACCACTGAAATTAGATTGGAGTCATGATTCTCTGCCATCTGACTTGAAGGAGTCAATGAAGTCTGAAATCCCAGAGTGCAGGTGCATTGGTAATTGTATAATAAGCTGGTTAGAGAACACTGAAGAAAAGACGTTCAGAAAAAGAAGAGGCTGATATAACTTTTACCTTCTATGACAACATTTAAAGAAAATATTTTCTTTAAGTAAAGAAAAAAACCTCATGTTTAATTAGCCCTCATGAAAATTTCTCCAGAAAATTTCATGGTACAAATCCCCAAACATTTTTTTAGACAAAACTTCATTGTGGTAGGTTGCCCTTGGCTGGCTGTGAGGTGCCCACCTGGCCGCTTTCTCACTCATCGTCCTCAGGAGGACAGGAGAGAAAATAAGATTAAAAAACTCGTGCATCAAGATGAGGATGAGGAGATCACTCACTGATTACCATCACAGACAAAACAGATTAATTGGAGAAGATTAATTTATTGCTAATTAAAAATAGAGCAGGATAGTCAGAAACAAAAGCTAAACTAAAACCCCTTACCACTATCCCCCTTTCTTCCAAGGCTCAACTTTGCTACTTTGTTCCTGACTCCTCTACCTCCTGCCCATGCTGAGCAGTACAGGAGGATGGGGAATGAGGGGTTGGGGTAAGCCTGTAACAGCTCCTCTCTGCCGCTACTTCCTCCTCATGCTTTTCCCCTGCTCTAGCATGGGCTCTTCACCAGCTGCAGCTTCCTCTGGGGCACATCCACCTGTTCTGACATGGAGTCCTCCACGGGCTGCAGGTGGATCTCTGCTCCTCTGCGGGCCTCCATGGGCTGCAGAGGGACAGGCTGCTTCACCACGGCCTGCACCACGGGTTGCAGGGGAATCTAGTCTGGCACTTGGAGCACCTCATGCCCCTCCTTCTTCAAAGATCTTGGTATATGCAGGGGTTTTTTTTCCTCACATTTTTCTCACTCTTGTCTCACAAAGTTGCTGTGCAGTGATTTTTACAGTTTCTTAAATAGACCTCCCCTGAGGTCTCACCGTCTTGGCTGAGGGGCTCAGCTGCACCCTGTGGTGGATCATTTGAAGCTGACTGGAACCATCTGTATCTCGCATCATTCAGCCCCTGCCTCTCCACCCATCCACCCCACTACCAACACCTTGCCATGGACACTCGATAAGTTAATTCATATAGAAAACAATTTGGCTTAAATTTAGTTTAGTTATAAAATTAAGCAAATAAAGCTTACGACTAGCTTTCTCCTGCTGTATGCTGCGACCATGGATTCCAAACAATTTAATTAAAACATACATTTCCTCACAAATACTCTTGATTTGGATGAACTCTTATTTCTCCACGAAATACCTTTCTCATTAAAAAAAATATCAACCAATTATTTTTAATGTTTTAAGCCAACCTCAGCAGGTTTGCTAAGGTTCTTTAATAACAGAAAAGATTTAGAAAACAATCTGCAACAGAAATATTAAAATTCAAATCAACCCCAAAAATTTCATGTGAATTTCAATATTTAAATGCAGTTGAGAAAGATTCTTAGCAGCTTCATACATTTGTCTCTTCCATAGCATATTTAGTGATTATATCCTACCTAATACATGAAATTATATGTGAAAATGGATTAGAATAGTTTCTGCACAGTTCAGAGAGAGGTGGGCCCTAGGATGTCCATCTCGATAACTTTGCTGGAAGAAGGCAAAAAATGAGAAATGACCTGGATTTGGGGTTCTGAAGGTAACAATAACTGGGCTTTTCATGGAACAGTATTTTCCACTGTGTCCCATGTCTCAGCAAATGACACCCTTATGAGCAGCTCTTGAAGAGGCAGATGAAGAACTGGGTTCTGTGCCTCTATGTTAGTGGACTCCTTTAAGGAGGATAACCAGTTCTCTACCTTTCAAAAAATAAAGATGGAATAACAATAGTGTATATTATAATTAATAATTATCATTTTCAGTATAGCTTACGACTTCAAAGAACTATGAAACCACCAAGTAATTAATGTTTACTTCATGAAATTCAATATGCAAAGATGCTGAAACAACAGAAGAGTTTTAAACTGCACAAGCCAAATCCTGGAGCCGACCTGAGAAGCTGCACAACTTTGTAGTCAGGTTCTACACAGTTCTTGATGTGCAATGTATGCACCGTGTCCAACGGTGGCGGAATAGATCAGCAGAATAAATCACTTGGAAAACAAGAAAGTCTCAAAGGAGATACAGGCTTTTAGATGGCTCTCCAGAGGGTCAAAATCACATACCTTGATGTTCAAGCTACTCATGCTACTAATAGATAGGAAATAATTTACTAGATAAAAACAGGGGGGTTTTGGTTTGGAAGTTTGGGGTTTTGGTTGGTTGTTTGTTTTGGTTTTTTTTTGTAAACAGTGTAAGATTTTATTGCTAATTTTTTCTTACAGCTTTCTCAATATATGATTCTTCATTTTTATGTGCTTAGAAGTTCCAGTGACTTAAATAGGAGTGGTGAGTGCAGAAGGAATGGAGAATAAGGCCTTTGAAGTTCAGTATCATTATTTAGATTTCAGGCATGCCTGGAGACAGCACTCTAGATTAATAAAATGCTTTGCTTCAATTAGCTCTGTGTCTCCTGCATCCCTCCCCAATTCCCTCTGCCCTTGTTTAACATACTCCCTTATCCTTTCACATTATCCAGACAGGTGCTCTCTGCTACCACAGACTGCTGGAAGTTTCATGGAGGAGATTCAGTGTGGGGAGGAGGAGGGTGTATGTTGATTTCTTGGCTCTGATGCAAGAAAGGAGAATGTGTGATTCTGTATATGAGTCTGATTTGTTCTCCCTGAGTATTGTTTCAGAGATTCTTTAAAAATATCTCTGAAAAAAAAAAACGTCTTAGAAGATATCTTAAACAGATGTGCTCACTTCTAAGTATGGTAAGCACATTTTCACAATCTAGCACAGAAAATATAAATCAAAGGAGTATTACTTCTAGCTGATTAATTTTAGGGGAGAGGGAAGCCAATATAAAAGAAAAATATATATTCTTTTGTACATACGAAAGAAATCTTCATTGTAGTGGAACTCACATTTCTGACATGATTTTCTCTGGTTTTCTACTGTAATAAGCCCCCTCATTTCAGATTTTCTTGAAAGAGGCTTAGGACCATAATGCAATGGCCATTGAAAACTAACGCATCCTGCAAAGTAGGGGCAGGAAATTATAACTTTCACATTGAGTTCAATGGGAAAGTCAAAAGGCCCTGCTCCTTCTCCCTTGGGGTATTTTCCTAGTTTATTGTCAGTACTATAATGGGTAATCAGTTCCTGAAATGGTGCCCTGCTGTCTAGATGAAGTATTTATAGGGCTTTTTTTTTTTCAAGCAGTCCATTTCAACACTGCTAAATAAAAGAGTCAGACCTTGTAAGTTCAGATTTGAGGGCCCTGATCCTGCACTGAACTATGTGTCAACAAACCTCCTGCCCACTTGGAACTCAGTAAAGGATCAGGGTCCCAAATTCTACATTTTCCACTGCAATTCATACCTTTTTTACCACAGCTGAAAACAATATTACAAAAAAAAAGGCTTCTGAAGACCAAAGTGTGTGTCCCTTTTAAAATTTAACTTTCCTAGATTTAGGCACATAATATTTACATAGTAAACCTCTGAATGCAGATGCTACTACTAATAAATTATGTGATTACTACAAAAATATATAAATTATCACAGATGTTTTTCACGCAGAAACACTTTATTATTAAAAAAAAAAATCTATTTGAAACTCAAAGGAAAGTCTTTTTTGAAGGCCTAACATCACAAATCAGATCCAAGAAAAACCTTATGGGCCAAATTCATATAAGATATAGGCCTGAAATGTAACTAAGAGAATTTAGGGATCACTTAACATCAGTCTAAATTGGGATTTAGAAACCCAAACTTGACTGCAGCCCAGACGTCCATCTAGGTCATCTCTTTTCAGCATTGTCTAATCCTTACAATACCTAAGCCTATAAAATGCTTTCCTGTGTGTCTTAAAGTTTGCTACTGCTGAAAGTGGCCAGACTTGTTCAGACCTGGCTACTGAAGATATATGCCCATTGCTCAGATAAATTCCAGGTTTAATCAGAGGATAGTAAGTCAATGAGCTACCTACTTCTCCAGAAAAAAAAAAAAAAAAATCTGAAAATACTGCTATGTGGTTTTTTTTTTTTTTTTCACATCTGCTTAATGCTCAGAGCTCATCTTCACAGAAGTTGGAAGCCCATTACCAGCCCTGAGCCAGCATTGGCCATAACCTAAACAGCAGCCACAGGAAAGGGCACCTTCCACCCACCTACTGAGATAGGAGCTCTATGAAATAAGAGTCATGGTATTAGAAGAGACAGCAAGTTTATGGGTGACTCTCTCCTAGTTGTTACAGCATTTAGTAGGAAAGAGGCAAATCTGATATTCAGGTCTTTACTCCCAGGACTCTTGTCCTTGTAACCAACTGGCATAGGAAGTACATCTCTGTTCTGAGATACAGAAAGAATATAATTTCTGTCCCACTCAAAGGACAGTTGGAGAACCTTTTCTATAGCCACTTGATTTTTCTGGATATAATGGCTTAATTGCAAGAGCAAAGGAAAACATTTATCTGCAGCTTTCCTCACCAACTTGCTGCTCATGTCTCAGGAGGTCACAGAGCTTGGCAATTAAGCCACTGCTGTATGGGGGGACAGGAGGCAATAATTGCTTCAAGATTTGAAAATCTGATTACTGGATGTTTAACTGCCAGCCTACAGTTCAAAAGACAGGGAATACAATTTATCACCACTTTTCAACTCATTCACTTTGGTGCCTATTCCCCCAAGGTGTGTAGGCTTTCAAAATCAGCATCTCACTCTTTTCATCTGAATTCTTTCATATCAGAGCAGGAATTTATTCATGGGAACTAGCTACTTACTCTCATCTGAGTGACATATATCTGAGTTCACCATACTATTTTCATTCTTGGGCTCAGTTAACATTGTCTCAAGTAAAATGAAAAAGATGGATGATAGCATCAGCTATCATCATGAATTTTCCATGAATACTTTTTTTTTTAGATACATTGAAAGACTGAGGACACGGATCCACGTCTCCATGTAAACATTCATATGGCAACCTAAGCCAAATTTCAGCTGGCCAGCTATAAGCGGACTCCAGTTCCAAGGCTGAGTGGTAGTATTAACATGTCACTAAGACCAAGTTAACCAAGCATCAGGAGACTCCCGAGAAAATGAGAGTATTGGCAAGTTTGCAATTTTTGAAAGGCTTCAGACTGTGCTTTAGTCACTCCCTCAGTCTCAGTGAATAGTTCTATTAAGTAGCAGGTGATTATCCTTAAGAGCAGGACCCACCTATCCACCCACACACTGATAGCTAGTAGAGACACCCTACTGTGATTGTTTTTTTGGCAAGCCTCATCAGAGACTTTGGCAGCCTCTCTTCCTCTAAAGTGTTACTGTGCTTTTGCATGGTTTCATTCTTCATGCAAACCAATACCAATGCCAACTCTAAGAACATGAAGAACTGATAATAATTATTGTTTTCACTGCTGGATAGCAGAGAACAACTGCAGCATCGAGAAATGTTATGCTTTCTGAGCATTTTTTTAGAAAATGTATCTATTTCCTCTAGCTTAAATAATAAAATCCAGTTATCTGACAACATATTTGAATTATGTTTTCATTATATGCATGTACATTTTGCAATGGATTACAACTTTTAATTAAGGCCCCATGTGGTTATCAGAATAAAGTAGTAGCTTCCAATAACAATTTTATGTAAATATTTGTGCAATAATGTATCAGACAATTTTAGAACAATATAAAATAAATTAAACTGTGGAATGTCTTTAAAAAGTTTGTTAAAAAATCACAATTTCTTGAGATCCAAAAAATTGTTTCTTTTATTCAATTTTTTTTACTCGATTCCATGTATTGTTAGTAGGCATACGTTCATATAATTTCAAAGATGGAAAAATGTTTACTTGCTTGGATTAAAAGTATCTCTTTACAGTGTTTCTAATGCTCACTTAACCTAGCCTCCTCTGGACTACTTTTTGAAGTTTTAATTCTGGGAAGAAGGGCAAAACAAGGC
Organism: Tetrax tetrax; assembly: GCA_009806455.1. Classification (NCBI taxonomy): domain Eukaryota; kingdom Metazoa; phylum Chordata; class Aves; order Otidiformes; family Otididae; genus Tetrax; species Tetrax tetrax. The sequence goes on from WHYT01017496.1 coordinate 297,633, forward strand.
CCATAAAAAAAAAAAAGTAATAAAAAAAAAAGAGATGAAAGGGAAAGAAATAAAAATGAAGAGAGATGTAAAAGGGCAAATTTTTTTACATATTGAATAGGAGCAATACATCATCTATGAATAATGTTAGCAGCAAAAATTATTTCCAACTTTTGTAGCGATGGTCTCTCTTACGCATGAAACATAATACTCAGTCCAAAAAATCACTTAGGGCAGGAGTCTGCCTAACTTCTACTAGTGTTAACAGCTGTTGGCATGGGAATAAGCAGAGTTTTATTGCTTGTTGACTTACCTACAAGCTGCAGCTTTTTGCAACACATTTCTTTCATGAACCTTGTTGGCCAAAATCAGGAAACAATAAGACCTGTTCACAAGAGGGGAAGTCCCTATCTCTAAAAAAAAGACAAAACGTTCTTGGCAAGATGACTCCAAAAGTTTCTCTGAGACACGGAAAATGTGTGCTTGCCTAGAGGCTTTGCTCTGTCAAGTAAGCAAAATTTATTCTGTCTTGTGAGGAATGCCACAGTGAGTACGCAGGGAGCAGTTTCTGCTAGGCAAAGTGAGAGTTCCCATCTCCTAGAGCTCTGGGTTGTGATACAGGAACAGTTTAGACTGCCAACAACGTGTGTTAATGACTAGCCTTGCTTCCAAGATCTCAGCGGCAAATGACTCATCTCATGCACCACAGTACCTCCTAACCTCTTGATACTGGCTAGGTGGTAGACAGACTAGAGATCTATTGGAGAAAAATGTTATTATAGAGCTCTGAATAATGCTGTGTTCTAAATGCACCAAGGCTGACAAGGTCATGTAGGCGGAAGATGTCACTCCTGCTATATGCTTCTTCATTAATGAAATTCCTAGACTAGCTCTTTTTGACTCCTAGATTGTTGTTTACAAGTGAAAAATGGAGTCTCTAATTTGATAATTAATTCTCACACCAGGTATTTTTTACTCTGTTTTTTTGTTTACTTGTAGCTGTCATGCAGGGGTTTTCTGGTCTAAGGGCAAAGAGACAAAGAGATAAGCAAACAATGACATAAGACTTAACCACTATTTACGTTCATTTCGGTGCCTGTTTCCTACATGTAACCAGCATATGTACATTTATTTTTTATTACAGTTTTAAATTATTTGGGCCAGCAGTTAGAAAGTAAAGGAGGACACTGATAATTTTTACAAGTAGTTCTCTTGTCATTCCTTTGATTGTAGCACGAGCTCTGTGAATTTTATTTATCTTCAACAATATACTGATCAAATAGTTTTCCTCCTAGTTCTCTCATCCTGATGGAGGAAAACCATTGGTATTTCCATGGGAAATTCTACTTCTCCAAAAGGAATAGAAGACAAAAGTTTTCATTATCCAAATGACAGAATGTATGATCTTAAAACTTCTCATCTGTTAACACCTTCTCCCCCACAATCTCTTCAAATACCTTTTCTCTCAGATGGTGTAAATGAATAATGTCACCAAATTAAACTTAGTGCTGTTGCCTTCAAATTAATTTAAATGTGAATGTTGATATTTCTATTTCAACACTGTAGAAGGTTTACATATGTGCTTTCAAGTTTACTGGTTATCTATTGTAAGGCATCACCTCCTTCATATAAAGTCTCACTTACTCAGCAAGAATTCCTGTCTTTTTCATACCAGCAGAAGCTTTGAAGGAGAGACTGTCTAATAGTGGCAAAAAAAAAAACTTAGAAGGGATAGAAATGAACCAGACCTGAAAAGTTTTGTCTGACAAATCTCCCAAAACTCAATGTGATCTGCTTCTCTGAAAAAGGAATCCTACAAAATGTGCATGTCTTAGAACAGAAGACTATTTTCAGCAGTTTGGAAGGTTTCAATATAAATTAAAATTTCAAAGTTAGAGTTCCTTGTATGGAGACTTTATTATTTCTTTGTTTCTATTGTTTCTGCTGAAGTAATTTTACCTGATGCATACTAGGGTTGTAATTGCCTTTTGAGGAAGCTGCTTCATGAGGGAGTGTTGCTCCCTGATAGACCATTACAGCTGATTCTTACTTCGTTTTTCACTCCCATCTGATTTAGCTCCCAGTTTATTGCTCTCTAAGATAACGATACTGCACTCAACATAAGTATGTTCCGTTCTCCTTCTACACTACAGTCATCAGTGTCATTCATTTTTTCTCATATTATGATCTTCCATGAGTGATCCCTCCTAATTTTCTGTAGTCCATGACATTTATGCCAAGTTCATCAATGGAATATCACTAAATTCCCATCAATGATGTTCCTGGAGCTTAATATTTTTCCTTCTAACACAAATCCATTTCTCTAAAGAATTAACCCCTGTTGTTTTTATTCAAAGATGTATTTTCAGATGTTATCAGACAATGATCCAAATTGCAGTAGAAATTGTCTTGAGGAACCAAAAATAACCGTCTTTGGACATGCAAACAGGTGGCAACTCTGCTATGCCACTGCCTGGGTGTTACTGAGATATCCTGTTTATTCAGTTATACCTGACACCAATTTATCAGCTTAAGAAAGGAAGAAAATGTCACCTTTTTTTTTTTTTTTTTAAGAAAAAATCCAAAACCAGTAGCAGCCCATGAACAATACTTAAAAATCTAGTGACTTTATAATAGTTTGATGGAAAACTTAGGGATCAGAAGTTATGTCTACGTTAGGAAGCATTATATTGCAATAGGGGTGAATCTGTGAAGTGAAACCATTAATTCAAGCAATCTGTCCTCTGCAGCATAAGCATTTTAGATGGGGTACTTTAGAAAAGTTGCAGTCTTCTCTTGTGTGGAAGTGCATGGAGTGTTTCTATGGCACAATTCTTCACCTATCTTCCATGTAGGACATATAAGGCATTAAAAGGTATTCTTCAGCCATCCCTTCAATAATTACAAAGACTGGCAAAAATACAGGGTGAAAAATCTCCCTGGAGATAAAGTGACTTATTGTATACTGACTTTGACAGGTAACAAGAGATATCAAAGTAAATCTACATCTAAGAACTCTCCATTTTTATCAAAGATATACCAGTTACACCCACAAGTCTTATAACATCCTGGAAAAGAATTGTCTTTGGATTTGTGTTAGCTACTTATATAAGTCAGGAGAATGAACATAGCTCTTTCTTTTCACAGAGTCTTATATAAATTTGAATTCTGAATGTTTTTTATTTGACATCTTTCATATAATTACTATCTTGTTTAAATATCACTGTGCTATTGCCTGAGGTAAATGCAGTAGAAAATCACTATGTTCAATGTTACTGTCTTAGAGTTTCATCCCTTCTGTCAAACTGAGAACTTTTTTTTTTTAATTCTGCAGGGGAATTTTTATTTAATTTGCTTGTTCATTCCTAATGTGGTTAATAAGTTGCTAGCTATCTACTTAGAAATGTAGAATATTTCCTGTGTCAGTTAGCCAAGCTTAAAATGGATCTGTGTACTTCTGTCATTGTCATACATAGTTGGCTTTTTCCGCACTGCACAATGATGAAATGTAGAAAAAAATACACATTAACTTTTAAAAAAGGGGGAAAAAAATGATTGATAGTCAAATCAGCTGCTGTTTGTTCTAAGTCAGATTCTCAAACTTAATACAGACTATCTTTAAGAAAGAATTGAGCACATACTTAAATCAAACTTTTCCTTCTGAAGAGCTTGGAGTGAATTCAAAAAGTGAGTGCCGAGCTGGAATTCTACATTCACATAAAACTGCTGCAGAACAATACATCACTGTGCTTGAAGTACTCAATAGCAAGGGGAACTGGGCACTGGCTTCCCTACCCAGTTTACATTAAACTGCCATTACATAAAAAACTTATGGTGATGGCAAGAGTATGGACAAGAATGCAAATTTTGCTCTTCTCTACTCAGTGTAGCCCCTTATGAGATAGGAGAAATAGGTTTTATTCCAAATTTCCATCTTCTGTGGCAGTTAGTCTAACCCCCACGCTACCGTGTGCAAGGCAGGCTCCTAAATGAGGCCCAGCCCCATCCATGCAGCTAACTGCGTCTTAGAGTTAGGTTCTCGAATTGGAAGGGAAAGGGTGTTTTGACACATAGTTTTACAATTTCTAGTTATCTGATCTTGAAATCATCCTGCTCAGTACTCCAGCATTTGTATATTCTGTTCTTATGTGCCTGTTTCAGCAAAATTCAGTTCCTGGGATAGAGGAAATAACCTACACTAGCACATAAGCTTTCCTTTGGAGCTGGTCCTTAGGCTACAGCTATTGCTTTAGGTATCTACATCTGAAGGTTTTGTACCAGTGACATTTGCAAATCTCTGACATCACTTAGGAAGTGACTAACATTTCCACTGGTAATATTCCCACTAAAACTAAGCTATTGCCAAAGGCCATGCATATTAACACTGAACTTCTGACAACATTAAATTGGTAGGTGTCTAGATCATTAGATTTAAAATTCATAAAATAGATGCTACTCAATGTACTCCATAGCAAAGCCTGAAACATATTTTGAATATTTCAGCTATACTGGAATATCTACAAGAGCTTTACCAGGACTTTAAATCAGCCAAATCTTCGAGATGGACCAGTCTAGATCTTTTCCCTAGATTGGCCTCTATAAAGGAGACTGAAAACACAGAAAATCAGGCTTTAGCAGTCTTTCAACTAGTTAATTTTTTTTTTTTAGACAGAAAAACTCAAATTGACTAGGACAGATAAATAAATGCACAATTCATTAATTAATTTATAAACCATCTTCTCCTACTCTCTCATCTTCTTCTACTCTCTCCTTCTCCTACTCCTACTCTGTTCAACATCTTTGTTGGCAAAATGGACAGTGGGATAGAGTGCACCCTCAGCAAGTTCGCCGATGACACCAAGCTGTGTGGTGCTGTCGACACGCTGGAAGGGAGGGATGCCATCCAGAGGGACCTGGACAGGCTGAAGAGGTGGGCCTGTGCCAACCTCATGAAGTTCAACCAGGCCAAGTGCAAGGTCCTGCATCTGGGTCGTGGCAATCCCAGGCACAAATACAGGCTGGGCGGAGAATGGATTCAGAGCAGCCCCCAGGAGGAGGACTTGGGAGTGCTGGTGGACGAGAGGCTCAACATGAGTGGGCAATGCACCCTTGCGGCTCAGAAGGCCAACTGCATTCTGGGCTGCATCAAGAGGAGCGTGGCCAGCAGGTCGAGGGAGGTGATTCTCCCCCTCTACTCTGCCCTGGTGAGACCCCACCTGGAGTACTGTGTCCAGTTCTGGAGTCCCCAACATAAGAAGGACATGGACCAGTTGGAGAAGGTCCAGAGGAGGGCCATGAAGATGATAAGAGGGCTGGAGCACCTCTCCTATGAAGACAGGCTGAGAGAGTTGGGGCTGTTCAGCCTGGAGAAGAGGAGGCTCTGGGGAGACCTGATAGCGGTCTT
>WHYT01017496.1:303035-323634 GCA_009806455.1 Tetrax tetrax
GGAGCACCTCTCCTATGAAGACAGGCTGAGAGAGTTGGGGCTGTTCAGCCTGGAGAAGAGGAGGCTCTGGGGAGACCTGATAGCGGTCTTCCAGTACCTCAAGGGGGCCTACAGGAAAGATGGGGACAGGCTGTTCAGTAGGGCCTGTTGTGATAGGACAAGGGGTAATGGGTTTAAATTAGAAGGAGGTAGGTTTAGATTAGATATTAGAAAAAAATTTTTTACAATGTGATTGTAGAGCACTGGAACAGGTTACCCAGAGAGGTGGTGGATGCCCCATCCCTGGAAACGTTCAAGGCCAGGCTGGATGAGGCTCTGAGCAACCTGATCTAGTCAGGGATGTCCCTGCTTCTTGCAGGGGTGTTGGAATAGATGACCTTTGAAGGTCCCTTCCAACCCTAACCATTCTATGATTCTATGATTCTATGATTCTACTCCCATTTCCCCATGATCTTAAAGGTAGGTCCTTTCACCTACACTTTATTTCAGTCAATCTAGCAGCTTCTCAGCTGGAGGAAATAGCACAGTACTCGGCAGTTAGTAGGGACCTTACTTCTGTCATCCCTGAAGCCCCTAACAAGGCCCTCAGTCAGCCTAAGACCTGTAAGATTCCACTTCATTGCTGCACCTGTCGCTGCCTCCGACTTCTTGTCTCTCACTCTTGGCAATCCTCAGAACTCCTCATCCCTGTTCTTGCTCGGATGGTCTTGATAAAAGATCCAAATTTCCCTACAGAGGGAATCCACACAGCCCACTTATTTTGAAGGAATATAAATATAATTTTCAACAGTGAATTAAAACAGATTAAAAAAATTGAAAAAAAAAACACAAAGTAAAAGAAAGTTCTCTGAAGGATTTACAATTTTGAATTTTAGCCTAAGAAAGTGATCCTTATAGTAGGCAAGTAAACATCTAGGTCATCCTATTTCATTCTGGCACTCTTATTCACCACCTCCTTATTCAGTGTGCTGGTAGTTTTGGATCCCAGGCCTATCAGCCCAATACACTCTTATACTGGAGAGCAAGTGACTCCTCGTCACTGCAGCAGCGGTCAAGGTCTGCAATACTCATTTGTAACACTGATGCTATCTTAAGAATGATGCACAGAATCCTAGAGTGCCTAAAGAAAAATTGATACAATGGCTATAGAAATTGTTTGAGATACAAATTAAGCAAAGCTCAAATTTGAACCTATATTCAAACAGTTTTGGGTTGTTTGGTTTTTTGTTTGTTTTTCCAAATTTAACACTGCCAACAGCATTTACAGGATTGATTTCATAAAGGGAGTTTCAAGTTATTGATTTCATATGGGCATTATTGCATCTCATAGGAGCAACGAAAAAAAAACCCAAAATATTCTATGCAGAACTGTTTATCCATTGGTATTCATCTCTTAAAGCTTTCTGTACTCTGTGATAACATGACCTTTGTATTTTCTATTGACCACCAGACTTGTATTCAATATAATACTGTATTTAAATATTAATGTGTTAAAGTATATAACTGTACCATATGTTACCTTTTTGTTCCATTTCCATCCTAACTTATAGTAGACGGTTTAGATTTGAAAAAAAAAATGTTAAATATGTCCTTGAAAACTTGTAACTAGATCTTTATAAATATTACAAAAACAATAATTTTGCATCAGTATGGTGAACAAGTAGCAAAGTGCCTGAAGAATATAAATTGAATGTTCTCTAGAAGAATCGGTAAAGGTTAAAATTCATCATTTTAACTGATAGGCTTTCTTTGGGAAATAACTGGTGCAGTGAATACAAAATGCTATGATAATTTTGTGTTTCTCCTCAGTGTTTTTTTTGTTTCCTTGGAAAACAATATCTCTTCAATAATAAAGCATACATTTTTTTTCCATTCATTCTAGAACTAAATTTTCCTACAATACTTGTCTTCATACACAATTGATAGTTTTTTTCACTTTAAATGAAAACTTTTTTATCTGAATGGAGTGAGCACTTCTGTCCATTTGAGGAGAGGCTGCAATGCTATAGGAAATAAACTGTCACTTAGATCTTTTTAGGAAAAGATTTAACCTAGACATGGGATGAAGACTGGTTGCTAAATACCACATTTATTACCACTGTTTCCATAGTGATTTTCAGACTGTAGCAGGCTGGGGGCTAAACTAGAAAAATAGGCATAAATATAATTTATGCTAGAAATAACAGTAGTATTTAGAAGCACCTGTTTGTCCCAGGCATTGTACCAGTGCCAGTTACAGATATCTTTTATTTTCAAAGTCTTAGTGTCTGCTAGGTGAAGTAAAAAGGTACTGCCACCTTTCTATAGTCAGGAAACTGAATTACAGAAAAAAAAAAATTGAATTACTTTTTTTTCACAGTCATATAGGAAGACTGTCACATAAATGAACAGGCCTGTTGAGTTTCAGTTCAGGTTGTAAACCGGACTTGAGTTTTCCATGAAGTAACTTTACTCCCTTTATCATTCAAACTGCAGATTAATCTCCTGTGCTGGTGGCCCAAAGCAGCTGACTTATATGTAAATCAGGTATCAATTTGTGGAGATTAGCTAATTCCAAGCAATATTATTTCTTTCTACCATGTCAATACTTCTGCCCACAAAAGACTCTCAGTACAATTTGGGGTGTGAGACAGGTTTTTAATTGCTTTGCGGATTTAAAACTTTCTAGTATGATTGGACTTTGGTAAAACAGACATACAGGGTCCAGATTTGGACTTAGCATTGCTGGCAATCTGACTGTCACTAGTTCAAACATTTCCAGACTTTTTCCATGATATAATCATTGTCCACTCTGAGTGTCCAGCATCCCATGATCCCCAAGAACAAGCTCTGCAGCAGACAGATCCAGTCACTTGGCATGCAGCATCATTTCAGTAGGATAAGAAGGGAGCTGCAGGTACAGGTATCCAAGCTCCATGTGCAAAAATGTACTGTAGCACTGGAGGTTAGGGACAGAGTTTTCTTAACTCACCTTCAGACAGACATATCCCCCCCAGCTCAAATCTCTCTCAAAGTTCATCACAAAAGGCACAATGACTCCAAGTATGTGTTTGTGTAAAATTCACTCCTAATCTTCACATGAACTAAGAATTATTTCTGCTCCCTTTATATCCTTCTCTTTTTTTTCCTTTCTGCAGGCTATTCAGATAAGGATTTTCATTGTCACTGTTCCCACTTTATTCTGAATAAGTGGAGTGTATGAAAAAAAAAGCAAAACTCACAAAAGAATGACTCACAAACACTGATGCCACCATTGGACTTGAATTTAAAGCTATCACACAAGGACCTTGTTAACATTTATCCTCGTCTCTGTTGGCTGACAAATTAAAATATTACTTGAAGTCTCAGATCAGTTTCTGCTCCAGCGTTTCATTTTGATTGATGTCCTCTATTAATATCAGTGATGCTAGTTAGCTTTAAGACACCCCAAAGGGTAGTCAACTAGTTAAAACTCCAAATGAACCTTATGCCAGCTGTTTAGCCCCTTGAAAGTTTTGCTGAGCCTTGATAGAAGACCTTATCAATCATTACAATTAAGTGCTTTCAGACTAAGTGCTTTCCCCTTCTAAGGGAAGTCTGTTGAAGTCCCGTCTGCTCTTTTGCTTAAAACTCACTGGTTTCCCTCTCTGAGGCAGCCATTTCACTTTTGAAATTATGTTTCTTTTGCAGGAAAGTGATGGGCTGATGAAGAAAACTTTTTGTTTTAATAATCAGCAGTTTCTATGATGTGACATAATTTTTGCAGTGCTCAGGGCCTTTTATAAATCAAAAGGAATCCAACTAAAACAGTAATTAATGTCAAATGACTAGTCACATACGGCCCTATTTAATTAAAAAGTTCTAATCTTTGATTAAACCTGCTCACACATTCTTGTGACTGAAAACTGTTGTCTGAAAAGTGAAAGTAATTGGGTACATAATCTATTATGTCTTCTAACTGACACCTGCTAATTGTCTCAGCAGCAAATGGCACCAATCTAATTTAGAAAGTTAAAAAGTGTATCTTAACTATTCAACAGTTTGGTTTTGGTTTTTTTTTCTGTATTATGTATTCCTTTACCACAGAAGGAAGATCTCTTCCTGAATTTAGAATCATAGAATCATAGAACGGTTAGGGTTGGAAGGGACCCCCAAAGGTCATCTAGTCCAACACCCCTGCAAGAAGCAGGGATATCCCTGACTAGATCAGGTTGCTCAGAGCCTCATCCAGCCTGGCCTTGAACGTTTCCAGGGATGGGGCATCCACCACCTCTCTGGGCAACCTGTTCCAGTGTTCTACAACTCTCATTGTAAAAAATTTTTTCCTAATATCCAATCTAAACCTACCTCCCTCTATTTTAAAACCATTACCCCTTGTCCTATCACAACAGGCCCTACTGAACAGCCTGTCCCCATCTTTCCTGTAGGCCCGCTTGAGGTACTGGAAGACTGCTATCAGGTCTCCTGGGAGCCTCCTCTTCTCCAGGCTGAACAGCCCCAACTCTCGCAGCCCAGGATGTGGTTGGCCTTCTGGGCCGCAAGAGCACATTGCCGGCTCATGTTGAGCTTCTCATCCACCAGCACTCCCAAGTCCTTCTCCTCAGGGCTGCTTTCAATCCATTCTCTGCCCAGCCTATATTTGTGCCTGGGATTGCCACAACCCAGGTGCAGGACCTTGCACTTCGCCTGGTTGAACTTCATGAGGTTGGCACAGGCCCACCCCTCCAGCCTGTCAAGGTCTCTCTTTATGGCATCCCTCCCCTCCAGCGTGTCAACAGCACCACACAGCTTGGTGTCATTGCTGAACTTGCTGAGGGTGCACTCTATCCCACTGTCCATTTTGCCAACAAAGATGTTGAACAGGGACGGGCTCTACACAGACCCCTGAGGGATGCCACTCAAGGGTTTCCCCTTGGGTCTCCACTTGGACATCGAGCAGTTGACTACCACTCTCTGAGTGCAGCCATCCAGCCAACTCCTTATCCACCGAGTGGTCCGTCCATCAAACCCATGCCTCTCTAGTTTAGAGAGAAGGATGTCGTGCGGGACAGTGTCAAAAGCTTTGCACAAGTCCAGGTAGATGATATCCGTTGCTCGTCCCTTGTCCACTGATGTTGTCACCCTGTCAAAGGCCACCAAATTGGTCAGGCACGATCTGCCCTTGGTGAAGCCATGTTGGCTGTCACCAACCACCTCCTTGCTCTCCATGTGCCTTAGCATGGTTTCCAGGAGAATCTGCTCCATGACCTTGCCAGGCACAGAGGTGAGGCTGACCGGCCTCTAGTTGCCCGGGTCCTCCTTGTTCCCCTTTTTAAAAATGGGGGTTATGTTCCCTCTCTTCCAGTCATTGGGGACCTCACCAGACTGCCACGATTTCTCAAATATGATGGCCAGTGGCTTGGCAATTCATCAATGTAAGAATTTTCTGCTCTCTAATAAAATTATTCCATTGTTTTTCAACAACATGCTTTCCTAAAGTAAATACAAAACATATGATATATTGGTCCATTCTTTTAATGTGCAGTTAATCTCTTAAATGCTACTATTCATCTCATCTTTTTTATTTTTCTGAGTATTGAATAATCTACACAGCAGCCATTGCAAACACGTTTCTATACCCATAGCTTACAGGAAGCAAACCAGGAGGAATGAGCCGTAGAAATTACCTCTACAGGAATTCAGACTAATTCAGAATTTCAGCCAGGGAAAAACTGGCAGTTATAAGCACCTTCAGTGTTATGGTGAAGGACCACCCTCCTCTTCCTCATCCTCTTGGGATCTTAGCTTCAGCATTAGCAGTACAAAGAAGACTATTAAGGAAAGAGTGCCTCAGAGGAAAGAAAATATCCTTTACCAGCTTCCACTCTTTTATTTTTTTTAATCATCAGTGCAGAGTCTAAGTCTGTGATTTAGCAAAAATTATAGTCACAATTACATCTATGTTTACTGCTGAGGTGCTCTTGCTTCCTAGGCTTATGGCTAACCTACCAGCTAGATTTATTTTTTTTTTTACTGTCTTCTATGGTATGATTATTTCTTGTTCGCAGTTTTTTTAAACTAGAATTGTAACACTCCAAGTGCTGAAATTTCCAACAAGTATTTTTTCTGCTTTATGTCTTATTTTAACAATATTTCGAAAAGTCCTCTGACATATTGAATGAAGCATTCCCGGGAAAGAATACCACCACTGTATTTTGATAGAGCATGTTTCATAGCCACACATAATCCCCCAAACCAAATGGTAGCTGAAGTGTCTTCAAACATTTTTTTGGCTATTATGGCTTCAGACACAGCTGAGCTCTCACACTTCCAGTCAAAATACCTAGTTGGGCGCAGGAACTTTCAACTTTCTTGCAACCTCAAACACATCTGGACCCACCCCAATATCTGGAACTGGTATGCTGCCGCTATAAAGGGACCATCTCATCCCAGTGGTTGTTGTGAAGGTGTCCATGCAGAGTGACATCAGGGGCATCTTCTAACCGAGCTCTACAGAGAATTCTAAGTCCAAGGAACAGTATCTAACCATTTTTGTTCATAAACACACACACACAAAAAAGTAAAGAGCTGCTTTCACTGTTTTACAGCTGAAGAACAGTAGCACAGCAGACAGAAATAACAGATCACAAGGCAAATCAGTGGTAGAGACAGCAAAATAAACCTGTGTCACCTGATTTCCATATTGCTGGTCTACAATCAAAATATAAAAATAGCTATCTATCAATACATGTGAATTGGTAGAGACAAAGATACAGATGATCTAGATAACTTTGTGACATTTACTACAGCATGCCAATAGAATAGTAAACAAACACAGTAGAAGTCCTGAATACATTTTTTTCACATAATCATTGACTTTCAAATCTCCAAATTTGGGGTCCTTGACCAAATCTTATCTTTTCTCCACCTGCAGTATCTCCAGTTATTAATCTTTTTTTTCCTCCCTGCTCCATGCCTTCATTATCTCTCACTTGCTGTGATCTTCTAGCCACTGTAACCTTCTTCCCTCTAATCTCCCTCTTCCAGTCCACTCCAAATACTGCATCCAAAGTTATGTTTCTTTATCACCACTCTGATCATGTCAAGTTATGTCTCAGTCCCTCGGGAGGTTTTCTGTCTCACTACAGTACAGTACTCCCACCTGGAGTACTGCATCCAGTTCTGGAGTCCCCAACATAAGAAGGACATGGACCAGTTGGAGAGGGTCCAGAGGAGGGCCACGAAGATGATAAGGGGGCTGGAGCACCTCTCCTATGAGGACAGGCTGAGAGAGTTGGGGCTGTTCAGCCTGGAGAAGAGGAGGCTCCAGGGAGACCTGATAGCGGTCTTTCAATACCTCAAGGGGGTCTACAGGAAAGATGGGGACAGGCTGTTCAGTAGGGCCTGTTGTGATAGGACAAGGGGTAATGGGTTTAAATTAGAAGGAGGTAGGTTTAGATTAGATATTAGAAAAAAATTTTTTACAATGAGAGTTGTAGAACACTGGAACAGGTTGCCCAGAGAGGTGGTGGATGCCCCATCCCTGGAAACTTTCAAGGCCAGGCTGGATGAGGCTCTGAGCAACCTGATCTAGTCAGGGAGGTCCCTGCTTCTTGCAGGGGGGTTGAACTAGATGACCTTTGGGGGTCCCTTCCAACTCTAACCATTCTATGATTCTCCTCTGCAGTTTCAAGGCCTTGCAAGAGTCTGCCTTAGCCTATAGCTGGACTAAGTCCTTACTCTTTCCTGGCTCAGATACAGTTCTGCCTCCTGGGTGAATTCATATCTCATGTATGACTTCCTATTTCTTTTCCCAAAACTGTTTTCAGTGCCTAAAGTATCCTCTCTGCTCTATTGTGCTAACCAACCTCATTTTCCTCTTTCAAGTCTCTTTACACACTCTGTGTAAATTTGGTTACAAGTGCTTTGGGCAACAGTATTGTTTTTGAAAATATGAGTCATTTGTGAAGTTACAGGTACAACAATGATGTTGAGGAAATAATAATTATGAAATTTACTTTGTTATCTTGCACTGTACTGTAAATAAACATACAAAGTAGCATTTAAATATATTCAGACTAAGTAAACTACAGAAATGTCTCCAATTCTCTTTTCCTCCAGATCTATACTCAAGCAAATGAAAAGGAATAGTAGTTACTGTGTGTGAGTCAGATATACTTAACAAATTTTATTTGCTCACCAGATTGCTTTTCCTTTGAAGGCTGGCCACAATCAGCTAATACATATTTAAACCACAGCTTGGACTTTATCATGAACTAAAGCATACTTTTGATTGTAATTAAAACAATATCCCTGACAGCATGCTATGAGTTCTGTGACTTTCTCAAAAAAAAAAAAGGCATGAGACATAGCTGATTCTGAAATAAATATGATGCCTTTCCATTAAACAGCTCCCACTGCAAAAAGGCAGGTACACCTAAATCTGCAAAACAATAAAAGAGGAAAGTGGATTGTGGAAATATATAATAATCAAGGTTTATATAAATTAAAAATGTTGGGAGAAAGTTTATGGCAGCAATTTGATCTCTATTCTCTCTCAAAAAAAAAAAAAAAAAAAAAAAAAAAAATAAAAGTAGGGAAAGAAAAAAAAGCCACAGACACAACAGAACCTTTTATTCCCAGGAGTTCCCTCAGGCAAGGGGCATTTCAGCTTGTTTATCATACAAATCTTTCCCATAATTCAGTTATTAGGCAATGAGATTCTATAATCTATTGTCAGTTAAATTAATATCTGTAAATCTTTACTGCTGATGATATTATAATATCAGAAGCATCTAAGGGCAATTGCTTTCAGTTTTATTGACAGAAGCAGTGGGAATTGGAAGCAAAAACTTGCAGCAGCAAATCAGTAACTCTTTCTAAAGCAATTGTGGTGTGTGTGATCCATTTCTTTTAGCTTAGCTATGAAAAGAACTAATAGAAGCAAGAAAAAAAAAAAAGCCTAGTCACACAAAGTTTGCATCTTGATATGTAATTAACTTGATTAATTAGCAGTATGCTTCTTAAGCCATAAAATGTAGATGAGTTAAGTGAGAAAAAAAATCCACTAGAAATTTCTGTATCTGATGCTACTGTGGGAAAGCAATCCCCTTTCCCAATTTATTGAAGTAATTGAAACAACAAAAGAGACAAAAATGTATCATCATAAAGTGATATAGAAATTAATCTGCTTGAGAGCTCAACATGTTGTGCTGATCACTAACTGTCTGAATTCAAACATGCATTAACATTATTTGTGACATATAGTCCACACATCTGGAGATACAGACTATAATGCATACCAACTCTTCATCTATCTGCTCTAACAACATTGATAGAGGTTTACTTATTATTCTTTCTTTAAAATAGAGCAACAATGCTAGAAACATTGATGTCTATAATTAAAACACATCTTGTTAAATTCAACCACATCTGTTAATGTCAGGTGTTTGCACTGGTCCTAGTAAAAATGTACCAGAGACTCTACTCTCCACTTTGTGGTGCTAGTGAGTCAGTGTTGATAATGAGTCAGTCTAATTATTTTAATCGAAATTATCTTATTAAAAAAAAAAAAAAGCAAACAACAAAATCCATTGGAACAGACTACTTTTTCTTTCTCAGTATATCTCTGAAACAAATTAAAGCAATATTTCAGTGTGGCAGCCTAGTGTATTTACATATTTAATTTTAAATAATTTGCATTATCTTTTACTGGGATAGTTTTACTCTGGTTAGTATGGTAGAAATCTTACAAATTATTGATTGATGGCCAACAGAATCATTGTTGTGCTCACCTGTATTAAGATTAAAAACCCTATTTTCAGTATCACAGTGTGTACTTTTGCTACCATGGTAATCAATGGCAAAATTCTATCTGATTTCAGAAGGATGAAGATAATTCTCCATGTTTAAATCCTGTCTCCTAGGCTTTCCTTTCTAGTCAATCGAACACCTTTATTCAATGCAAATTACTCAAAGATGTTTACTTAACTTCAAGTAAGCAAAGTATAATTGGAAGTTAATTTTCATTTATGCTTTTGCAAAGTGTTGGATGGACAGAACCAATTATATACCCAAAAAAGGTATACACCTTTGTTTTGGATCTGTGAATAGTCATCACTGGTTTTCAACTCATGGGTCTCAATTTCATTGTTGTTATAGAACACAGCATCTTTTCATTTAAAATTGCAATTTTATCCCTGCATGATTTTAAGTGCTATGGCATTTAGAAAGGATGACAAACATCTCGATACTTGTTTATTCTGCAGGTCAATATTCCAAATAATTGCTCTGATACATTAGAAAAGTTAGCTGCATTAGTGTTAAACTTGACACCTGCTATTTACCCCACAGAAGGGGAAAAAACATGTATTTTTATCATCTTTTTCTTCCGAATTAACTGCATAAATATGCTTAATGTCAGAAAAGGCCTGTTAAACCTGATGAGAACTTGTTCTTCTATTCAGTAGGGTAAGAATTAGGCCTCAATTATACTATAGCCAATTATAAAGTGATTTAATAATTTTAAATTCATGACTGTCATACACAAGAGAAAATCCCTCAAAGTATTACTATTTGCATACCTCTGTTTATTAGCGATCTTTGTTCCCTTTATGTGATCAGATGTGAACATTAAATATTGTTGTTTCTCTTTTTTTTGGTCCACTGACTGGAAAAAGAACACATGTATTATTGTCTGCCAGAGAGTATCCACAGTTTCCACTCTAAATGAGGATACTGAAAATTAATACTTTCACCAAACAGAATAAAGAGATTAAATACTAATCTGCAAATTAACTTTAGTTTCTTAGCAGAGGCTATATCCTTTGTGCATGTGGACATTCAGCGATGTATTGTTTAGGTCTGTCAGCTGTAACTTTTTATTATTTCTTATTTTAAACTCTTTGAGCTCGACAGCATAGACAATAATTTGGTCTCTTTGAGGTCTTTGAAAATCCTCCTGTGAATCTACTTTATATTTTTTTACAGTTTTTCTTTTATGCACTTACTGTATGATAAGTGACTTTTCAAAGGTTCAGGCCCACTTCCCAGGGTAATGTAGCTAGTTGTCTGAGAAAGTTGCTGTTTACTAGAAAACAATAAACAATTGCCCTTGTTTGCGAACTCTTTCCCATAAAGTCTGTAAATGAAAGAGCTTGCTATATGAAACACTTAAGTATAGTAAAAAGGTAAAATTCAGAATTCTTTTCACTTATCGGTTAAAAACCAGACACAAAAAAAAAATGAAAGAAGTTGTGATTCAAAGTTCATTAATTAATTAAATGTGTTTCTGAATAACTTCAGTTGATTGGGAACTTATTAGTTTTTTGCATCACATGGGCCAAAGATGATCATGTAGATGAAGGCTTAAATCTGACCATGCTTTGATGAGCCCTTAGTAGGAAAACTCAGCAAGTAGTTACTTAGTAAAGTTCTGCAAGAGAATAGAATAGGGATTACAGTCATAATACTGTAGAGACAGTTTATGTCTACTGAAAAAGTGAATGCTATACTAACACGACTACAGCCTTTAAAGATCAGAGACAATGATCAGGAATGCCACTTTCTCTTAGTGAAGAGAACAGCAAGGCAATTTAAAATGCACTTCTTTAGCAATTTTCTATATGATTACGTCTTTTAATAAGAGCTCAGTAATGTCTAAATTCTGACATTTTGGTGACCTAATATATTTCATACAGCTTAAGTCCCTGACACCACCTATTAGCAGTAATTTTACTTTTCTTTTGGTCATATATGGTCTTCTCTTCTCCAATATACAGATTTTTGAAAGACATTCATCACTGTGATGAGAACATCTAATATCAGTGTACCAAGCAGTCCAAATTAATATACTTCAATTTTGTTCTGCCATCTTTGTTTCAAAGATAAAAGTGTGAGTTGTTTTCTCTTAATAAATTAAAGTTACCTACATAAAAATTTTGCTATATATTTCCATTAAAGCAAGTTAAGTAGAGAGAAAAGCCTTGCACCTAAAGCAGAAAATTGCTGAGGTATAAAATGGTCATTGTCCTTGTGGGATTTTATGTCACTGTATTGGGTCTGTCCACCAAAGGTATCAGGTCCTTCTTCAGATAAATTATATTTATAGTAGACTGTTCTACTAGGGGGAAAAAAAAAAAAAAAAGCAAAATTGTCAAGACAGTCTTCACTAAGAACTCAATCTTTTCAATACCCTGACTCATTACGTACCTTCAAATAAGCGTGAGATGTTGAATTTGATTGATACACCCTGAGACAGGCTTCGTGCTCTCACACATCAGGCAGCAACCAGTGCTACGGAGGAGTTGCACTGCAGCACTCTGTCAGCTGAAGTTTCTCATGCCATGAGAGTGTATGGTCTCGCCGCTGTGGAAATGAGAATATAACTGATGCCGGGTCATCATTCACAGTTATAAAATGGCATGTTCTTGTGCCCCAGAAGTGTTTACGTATCCTTAATTTGGCATGTAAATTAAGGAGCTAATTAAAAAGTAAATTTTACTTCTGCAGTAAAACTTTAAATAGCAATCTTCCAAAAAAAAAGTATTTAATTTCAGTTTAACAGAAGGGACATGTTAAAGAGGAACTAGTTATTAAGAGACAGAAGTAAAAAAAAGAGATTAAAATCAAGTATATAGTCTCTCCATGTGAATAAACGTATTTCAAAAATGATCTTATTTTAGTAATGTAACTGACTCATTCAATCCACATTAAACACCTGTAGTGTAAACCAAATCTGAATTTAAAATATTACCCATCCTAATGTAGTACATCCCCCCTTTACACATTACAGTGGACACATTTAGTGGAACAGGTAAATGGCGGAAGTTAGCCATTTAAAAAAAACTTACTGATTGTACACATTATATAAAAACTGTCTGCAACTTATATTTTGTAGTGATTTATTTGCAATTCAGATGTTATTTCTAGATGTATTTAAAGCCATTAAGTCTGCTAACAATTTAAAATGTAATAAAACAGAAAATTGTAGCAATTCATTTACGTTAATGTATTGATACTATGAATTCCTCAGGGTAGCAGCTATGAACATACTTTCCTAAATAAAACTAAAAACTATTTTCATACCTGACAGATAAAACTTAACAACAGAAATACTAACTAGGATTTATATTAGCATGGATTTTTTTTTCTGTTTTTCTTTCTATATTTTTTACATAGGTAATCCAACAACATGTGCTTTTAAAAAAAAAAAAAGCAAAACTTTCAGAGTAACAAGTGATTTTATGTGCTCATCAATAAGATCCCTTAAAGTATCTAATTTCCAGGACATGGACACTTCACAATATTAAAAAAAAAAAACAAAAACAAAAACAAAACAAGCCTCTTTAAAATGTCTTTCATAAAGAAAGATAAATTCACTAACCATTTTTGTGGTCTCAAGGATAAAGTATTTGCTATTTTAATTTTAAGATCTGTTTTGTTTTTGCAGCAGGTTATAGGATTTTTTAAATGTTTGTTTTGCACCTTGGTTATTGCATTTGGTTCTGGGTTTTTTTATAGTTCTGGATTCTGACTAATCACTTATGACAAGACTGTAAGATGACAGTTTGCCTGCAGAAAGAGGTATGCATAGCAGCACCATCCCAGGAGCAAACAGAGAAAGGAATTACGACTTTTAGAAGCATAATTTCCTCTCTTGCTTGCCCCTGGCTCTAAGGGGGAACAAACTCCAACTGCTTTGTGTTGGCAGCCAACTGTCAGGTCAGCTCATCTCAGATGGCCGATGTGTTGAGGAGATGAAGCCAAAGCCCTGCATGTCCCCGAGCGTCAACTGCCAATGCTCTGTCAGGACAGGAACGGGTGGCTCCACACAGGCTGCTGTCATCATTCCCCAGCTTTTGCTATGACCTGCAGACCAACTAGCCCATGCCAGGAAGCAAGCCCTCAAGTCTCCCTTATTTTCCTGCATGCTGGGGATAAGAGTGTTTGACCACCGTGTTTGGCAATCACGCTGCTGAAACCAGTATTGAGACCTCAGTTTTGATAGGCAAAGAAGGCAAAGCAGTCATTTCCTACCCCATTATCCAGTTGTAGCTATAGTGGACACATCAGGCAAAGAACCTCGCCTTGTAATTCCTGCGAGCACTTGCAAATTCAATGGAGGGAAGGCCCTCCCTGGATCCTCACTCACCATTGGAAAACGAAAGGGAGCTTCATATGAATAAATGGGTTGCGTTGCATCTACAGATGTGTCAAACTTTGAAAACCTCGTGCTCTAGACAGCCTTGCATTGCTGCTAATTGGTATGTTTTCCTTTAAAAAGTGAAGATTCTAACCTTTTACTTGACAGATATGTGGGTAAAATGCCAGATAACATTTTGAAAGCTTCTCTGCAGTCTGCTGTTTACAGGTCTTGTTTATGTTGGAGCCCACAGAGGAGTATACAAATGAAAAGAGTTAGAAGGAACAAAACTGAATGGTTGGCTTCAAATAGATGTGTAAACTAGAGAAGAATGGTTTTCACCCACAGAAAGTCTACAGATGTTTCTCCCTTTTAAAATTCAACCATACAAATATGACTTCATTCAACAGATTTTTTAAAATTATCATTATTTATTCCTAGTTTTGTCCCTGGACTTTTGGGGTGGAGAACAGAGACAGTTTCATTACCCAGTTTGGTTTTTTTTTGTTTTGTTTGGTTTAGGTTCTCTTTCTTTGTTTCTAATCTCATAAAATTGCAGCTAGGAGAGGGAAACGGGATTCCATTTCTCTGCGAGATTTAGCAACAGAATTGTTTACAGTGTTGCAATCAGTCATGTTTAAAGTAGAGCTACTAACTGCATAACTGAATAAGGGAACATTTTGGAAACAAAAGGGTTGCATAACAGGCAAATTTAGCTTGTAGAATCTTTAGTATGCAATGTATAAGAAATTTAATAAACCCTAGGGAGAGTTTGCAATTTTGTCAGTGGGTGCAAAATGCTAACTTAGAAAAACTAAAATGACAAAAATATGGAAATAACTGACAATCAAAAAGCTGTCTTAATTACTTTATTTGGGGTTTTTTTTGTTTGTTTTGTTTCCAGTAGGAACTTTATCTCCTGCAAAATTATATACACTTTGCACTTACTGTTCAGGCTTATTCTCTTCAGGAAATTAAGCACTGCAGTTGGAAATCAGAAGTCCCAAAAGACCATGGTATCTACATCCCACCTGGGGAGTAAATGTAAGAATACTGGCAGAAGTTAATTTTTGTGGCTCAGGAATACCTAGTATTTTACACCTAAATCATTTCAGTCTTCCTCAATCCTCGGCTTCCTGCCACTACTTGATGATGGCAGCACCAGCTCTGAATTTCCACAAAGACACTGATGTTGCCTTCACAAGCAAATTGGTGACCTGTCTTACTGATGTTACAACCTTCAAACTCTAAGCAGTGCTTTGAGAAAAACTGATGCATTGAACTCTACCATAATTCCTTGGTTATTGCCAGTAAACCTTAGCTCTGAAGCAACTGTGATACTGAAATACTAAAAGAGAATGAATAAAAACTTACCTTTCCATAAGAAGCAATACCCTGATGCCTAAAATTTGGGAAAATGTTTTGAATAAGTGACTCAAATCTCCTGTAGCTTTGAGGTGTGAAAAGTGGGAAGCCTGTGTTGTTCAAGTTAAGAAACTTACTGGCTCTGCTGTGCTAGCCAGAGATTCAGCTTGAATCAGCCTGCTCTCAATAATATTGTAACTTAGAAGGTGCAGTTATTTTCATCTTAAAAAGAAGTGTAGCGACACACTATACCAAGATTTCTGTGAGTTCCAAATGATAACTTGTATTGTTATTGTTATTAGAAATATATTAATATCATTAGGGACACTCCTGCGTAAGAAACATGAGAACTATCCAGCAGTTTTCTCAGACTCTGTTGGGTCAGTAATCTTGTTTGTTTAGTCTTTTTGTTTGGTTGTGTCTTCAGTTAAGAGAAGGAAAAAGATTTGTTCCATACCTAGACCCACTGACCATAAACTTAAAGTAGAGCAACTTTCTTACAGTTCCATGCAGCACACTCTTTTACCCTTAGACTCCTCTCATGAAATACATTTGTCAAGACTTTCATCAGGGCCCAAACTGCATTCCCATTTTCTTTGACCTTCCTGACCTTTCATATCATCAAATATGTTCTTGAAATGTTACTTTAATTTTGGCTTGTCCAGCTTTGTCCTCTGTCAGTACTCTACCAGTACTTCTATCTGCACAATGTATGTCACTTAGCCACTTCAAGCTGTATCAGCTTCTACCTTTTTTATAAAGTGAGAACTACTAGCGCTCCCAGAAAAGCTTAAAATCCCGAAGATCAGATTTTATTCCAAGGCAAAGCTTCATAAAACATCCAAAGTGAGACAGAATAGAAAAGATGTAGATGAACAACCCGTGGTTTGCTCTGTCATGTCATGGCAGGTCCGCTCGTCCATAGATGGCCTCAGTACAGCAGCTCTGCAGGTTTGTAGAAGATTATGCACCGTCCCCTCCCCAAGCCCAAGAGAACATTTTATTCCTTCCCCTTTGAGACTGGAATAGCAGTTCTGTTCCCTGCTTTTCTCAGCACTTTCTGCAGTTTCTGTTCACTCTTGTCTTTTTTTTTTTTCTTCCTCCTTCTCCTTTCTTAATCTGCACTTCCATTGGTTTTTCCACTTGCAATCTCAGGGAAGGCACAATCTTCCCCCTTTCCAGAGCACAGCCTAACCCAGATGGGAACAAGCCTGTCGTGCCATGTAATCTTTAAATGACACAGGAGACATTTACCTACAATAACCACAGATAAACTAAACACCATCTACTAAATCAAGTACTCAATAAATTTTAATGATATTTATAAATTACTAAACAAAAATTATTATAATAATAAAGGGTGTATGTACTCAATCTGAACAAACTTGTCACAAATAATTCACAAAATAGATTTTAATCTGTAAAATACTTCATTATTCAGTGAAACAAAATATATTGCTGAACTCCATAGGTTTTAATGCAACTTACCATGAAAACAAAACTTGCCATGTTTAAGAAACATCCCTAAAATATGTGCTTCAGAAAGGTTTCTAAATGCTTTTATTTGAAAACGCAAATTTTTCTATTGTATATTACAAAATCTAGTGTCTATATTTACACAGTATATTCCTAACTCACTGGTAGTATCAGTGCATGTATTATGACAACATGTCAAGTCATATCATATTGGTCATATACTGTGGCATATCATACCCCCAGGATTAGCATCACATTATAATAAAATGGCTAAAATGCTTTAATTTTTAATGTTCTAGGGTTTTTAAAGGAGTCTATGTAAGGAAACAAACAGCCTACTTAACCATTACCTGAGTGTCATTCTGCCCAGTAACTTTGTGACCTACTCACCAATTTCTGTCAAATTTGCAAGCAGGATAGACATTTCAAAGGCCATCACAGTTCAAATTTTGTTTCAGTTGGTGGGTATGTATGGGAGATAAATTGATGCTATCCCTGACAGAAAGAAAAGTAGCCATTGTACCTTTCCAGGCAGCTGCTGGCTGGCCCAGCAGCACGTCCCTCTCAGCCAGCCACTCACATCTGCAGGGCAACCATCACTAAAGACAAAGGAAGGAGCTGGTAGTAGTGGCAGTGGGAAAATTAAGACACACCTGTAGGAAACTGTTTTTCATTAGCTCAATTGCTCTTGAACAGATTGCTCTATTTTTTAAAAATCATTAAGAAAACTTCCACTTAATCTGCTTGAAACACGCTGGATTTGATCTCAAAGTGTGTCCTGTTTTCACTGGAATTAAAAAAAAAAAAAGAAAATTAAAAAAAGTTTCTGTATTCTGTGCTGAACAGTCATTAGATAACACACCTGAAAAGTGGCATAAGAATTCAACTCCTAAGCCACTTATCTGTGGCCTAACAAGTCATCCTTTCTGTAAGCCTAATGAATCTTCACGTTTGGTTTTTGTTTGTTTCCAAAATGACACCCGTACGACTGTAAATGCAATACTTCCCAGACAGGTAGAAGAAGTAGGTCTCAACTGTTTCAGTGACAATCTCAGACTTATTTCCTACTTGCTAATTCCCTTTGCCTGAAGTCTTTTTAAAAAGCCCCGTACCCCCCTTCAGCATCCTTTTCCTATTTCTTTTTCTTCTCGGCTCCTGTCCCACCATTAGCCCATTAACATCATTTGCAGACACTTACCTTCTCTTGCCTTTACCTACCAAACTGTCAATTCTTGTTCTCTTTCTCAGCAACTATCCTCTCTTCCTCGTGTCTTGCTGGTGTGGACTCACATTTAAATTGACATAAAACTGCTTGCAAACAGAGTGACAAAAGTAATTTTATCTATTGTTCTGTTACTACTTTGAAGCAATACTAATTAATTGAAGAAATGTCCTTTTAATCTATGCAAGTTGTGCTACTTTGCTATCATGGGATCAATCAAATCAGTGGAAGGTTTATATTGATGTCACTGAGTTTCTGGACAGCACTTATCCTACATTTCTCCAGATGCTATATGATTTATATTTTTAATGGTCATTTTAACTAATTTTCCTAGTACTAAAAGTAAAGCTTTCCACACCATAATTCCTTGATCATCCTTTTAAAAGACAAACAGATTTTGTACCTTTTAATCCTTACACGTAGTAACTGGTCTTAATGACTGCATATTTTTAACAGTTCATTTACTTCATTCTCAGATTCTATAAGAATGCTTGATGACTACCATTTAGTTAGATGCTTTTTGCTCTTTAAGAATCTCTCTGTTGACACCTCAGTACACACCCACATTTCATCTTTGTTACTAAAAAAGATGACCTGAGGAAATGTCTTCATCTGTTATGAGTACCAGAGAACAAAAATTTAATTTCTCTGCAATACTTTTTCTTTTATAGCCGCCCAACTAATAGGCCCACCAGTTCCGTCACAGCTTCCTCATATTGATAAAGCATATGTTTGTTAGCAGGTAATTCATTCTCTTATATATGGATTCTTTGTTCCTCAAATTCCCTCCTTGACCTTTCTAATTTTACTTCTTTCTATTGTTTTCAAGATGATTGGATTTGGGCTTTCCCAATGATACGTTTTAGGCTCAAATAACTTAAATATTGAACCTTGACATTTAACTGTATTGATCTTTTCCTTGCCTTCCTATTTTCTTTTATTTGTTTAGGGATATTTGTTCTGAGACTTTTGTGCTATGCTTAAGTACCCTCCACGCTGAAACTAAAGATTTTCATTTCAACACTTCTGATTGAGGCTATTTCTTATTTATTTCCTTCTTTTGAAAGTAGAAAGGTTTACCTGTCTTTGCTGAGGACAGAATAATAAACTACTAGATCTCTTTATGAATATTTCCCAAATAAAAAGTTTGAATACTGTTGTGTTACATTCATGATTAATCAGCATTTTTTTTAAAGTTGGTTTTGAGATGTGTCCTGTTACTATCTGTTATTTTGGTTGATGTCAGACTACAGCTTCCAATAAACAAACATTGATTTAACCCCTCCGTACATAGTTTACTGTTAGGGTTGTTTTACTGGAGTTTCCTTCTTGTTGAGCTTCTTCTGTACAGTGCACTTAATGTGTTTTTCTTGATCTGTCAGATGGTGTAAGCTTTCCGTATGTGTATTCCTATCATTAAGGATTTGCATTTTGTCTGTGTATTAGCTTCTCCACAGTACAGCTTTCTTCTCCAAGCTGTTAATAAGCATTTTTAATTTTTTTTAAAAAGTTGCGCTTTTTTCCCCCAATAAGTATACACTACATATTAAATGCACAGTGACGTGGCACAGCATGTAGGTATTATTGGCACTCATTGGCATTACCTTCATACATTTTATTTATGACTTTTCTATGTAAAAAATACAGCAATTTCCCAATGAATGTATAGAAAGTTATGATGCCAGTCCAAGCTATCAAATATGTAGTGTGTGCTACAAATTTGACAGAAAAAGCATTTTAGATATACTGTAAAATCATTGAACAAATAAAATATTCATTACTTGCACAGGTGGATTAAAATCAATAAATGCCATTTTGTTGTTATAAACTGTCTGATGTAACAAACATCAGCCTAGCAGAGGCATATATTCATATGCAGGTATAATTTTTTATCTAGCTTTTTCCAGTTAGGCACCTAAGTCGCTATTGGGTTGAAGAGCCACCATTTTTAAAGATGTCAAGATGATACGATTTCCAATAAATCATTAGAAATTACTAATAATCAGCCATACCTGAAAATGAGTGTTAAAAAGTAGCTCTGTGGAAGTTAACACTAAAAACCACAGTGACTTGTAGGGCAAGGGGCAAGCATTTCATTTATGGCCATCACCTGGTAGTCAGTCATAGGTTTGAGGATCTAGTGCTAGTGATTCAGATTTTATTTTTCCTGTAAGTATTCCATGCATGTCGTTGACATCAATGGGATCTTGTAAGCTGCAAGATGTTTGATAAAAAAAAAAGGCAGATTTTACAAGCAAAGACTCCAGTTACTTGGATAAAGGGTTATATAGTTTTCCTCTTAATTCAGACTCCCAAGTACTTGTTTTACAAACTGCAGAGTGCCCTCAAATGTATTGACTTCATTGTGGAGTCAGAGTATTTATTGTGTAATGCTGAGTCACATAAAAAAAAAAAAAAAAAAAAAAAAAAAAAAA
>WHYT01017496.1:326536-336536 GCA_009806455.1 Tetrax tetrax
AGCCGAGGGAGGAGGAGGAGGAGGAAGATCAAACCCAGCGCAAGAGGCAGAGAAGACGGGGACAACCCTGGTCGCCGCTGCAGCTGCTGCCGCCCCCACCCCTGCCCGGGGATGTACCTTCCCATTTGTTGCTTCTTCCTCTGCTGGGCTCCCGCCCTGTCGCTGAAGAACCTGAATTACTCGGTGCCGGAGGAGCAGGGAGCGGGCACGGTCATCGGGAACATCGGCCGCGATGCGCGGCTGGCGGCGGGCGCGGCGGGGGGCGGGATGCTGCCCGCGGAGCGCGGAACTCCCGGCGGTGGCCGTGGCCCCAAGTCCACTTTCCGGGTGCTGGAGAACTCGGCCCCGCACCTCCTGGACGTGGATGGGGAGAGCGGGCTGCTCTACACCAAGCAGCGCATCGACCGCGAAGCGCTGTGCCGGCGCAGCGCCAAGTGCCAGCTGTCCCTCGAGGTGTTCGCCAACGACCAGGAGATCTGCATGATCAAGGTGGAGATCCAGGACCTGAACGACAACGCACCAGCGTTCCCCTCTGACCAGGTGGACATGGACATCTCGGAAAACGCTGCGCCGGGCACCCGCTTCCCCCTCACCAGTGCCCACGACCCAGACGCTGGAGACAACGGGCTGCGCACATACCTGCTCACCCGTGATGACTACGGCCTCTTCTCCCTCGATGTGAAGTCCCGCGGCGATGGCACAAAGTTTCCGGAGCTGGTCATCCAGAAGCCGTTAGACCGTGAGGAGCAGAGTCACCACACCCTGGTGCTGACGGCACTGGACGGTGGTGACCCGCCACGCTCAGGCACGGTGCAGATCAACGTGCGCCTCATTGACTCCAATGACAACAGCCCTGTCTTTGAGGCAGCCTCCTACGTGGTAGAGCTGCCAGAGAATGCACCACTGGGCACTGCCGTCATCGACCTTAATGCCACTGATGCCGACGAGGGTACTAATGGAGAGGTGCTCTACTCCTTCAGTGGCTATGCACCCGAGCGTGTCCGCGACCTGTTCAGCATCGACCCACAGAGTGGCCTCATCCGTGTCAAGGGCAACCTGGACTATGAGGAGAGTGGCCTCATTGAGATTGATGTCCAGGCTCGGGACTTGGGGCCCAATCCCATCCCTGCTCACTGCAAGGTCACTGTTCGCCTCATCGACCGCAATGACAATGCTCCCACCATTGGCTTTGTCTCCGTTCGCCAGGGAGCACTGAGTGAAGCTGCCCCACCAGGCACCGTCATTGCCCTGGTGCGGGTCACCGACCGTGACTCAGGCAAGAATGGGCAGCTGCAGTGCCGGGTGCTGGGTGGTGGCGGTGGGCCTGGAGCCATCCCTTTCACCCTGGAGGAGAACTATGACAACTTCTACACTGTGGTCACTGACCGGCCCCTGGACCGCGAGGCACAGGATGAGTACAATGTGACCATTGTGGCACGTGATGGGGGCAACCCTCCACTCAACTCCACCAAATCATTTTCTGTCCGGATCCTCGACGAGAATGACAACCCACCCCGCTTCAGCAAGAACCTCTATGTGCTACAGGTGCCCGAGAACAACATCCCTGGAGAGTACCTGGGCTCTGTCTTGGCCCAGGACCCTGACCTGGGCCAAAATGGCACAGTCTCTTACTCCATTCTGCCTGGACATGTGGGCGACGTCTCCATCTACACCTATGTCTCCGTCAACCCAACCAATGGTGCTATCTATGCCCTAAGAAGCTTCAACTATGAGCAGACAAAGCACTTTGAGTTTCGCGTGCTGGCCAAAGACTCAGGTTCACCCCACCGCGAAAGCAATGCCACAGTGCGTGTCACTGTGCTTGATGTCAACGACAACGCACCCCTCATTGTCCTGCCCGCCCTCATCAACGACACTGCTGAGCTGCAGGTGCCACGCAATGCTGGGGTGGGCTACCCTGTGGGCACCGTCCGCGCCCTGGACAGTGACTTTGGGGAGAGCGGGCGCCTCACGTATGAGATTGTAGAAGGCAATGAGGAGCACCTCTTTGAGATGGACCCCACTAGCGGTGAGATACGCACCTTGCATCCATACTGGGAGGAGCTCAGCCCTGTGGCTGAACTGGTAGTAAAAGTCAGTGACCATGGCAAGCCCAGCCTCTCCGCAGTGGCCAAGCTCATTGTCAGGGCCTTGGCCGGGCCCTTGCCCGAGGCTGGCGAGCCGCAGGTGAATGGTGAACAGCATCGGCGACCACACTGGGACTTGTCGCTGCCCTTGATCGTGACACTGAGCACTGTCTCCATCATCTTGCTGGCTGCCATGATCACTATTGCAGTGAAGTGCAAGCGAGAGAACAAGGAGATCCGCACCTATAATTGTCGCATTGCCGAGTATAGCCACCCTCAGCTGGGAGGAGGGGGAGGCGGTGGCGGGGGAGGAGGAGGCAATGGCAGTGGAGGGGGCAAGGGCAAGAAGAAGAAGATCAGCAAGAATGACATTATGCTGGTGCCCAGTGAGGGCGAGGACAGCCGAGGCCCCCTCAATGTCATGAACGTGGTGAGCAGCCCATCCCTGGCCACCTCACCCATGTACTTTGACTACCAGACCCGCCTACCCCTCAGCTCTCCCAGATCTGAGGTAATGTACCTGAAGCCCGCCTCCAACAACCTGACTGTACCCCAGGGACATGTGGGCTGCCACACCAGCTTCACAGGGCAAGGGACTAACGCCAGCGAGGCTCCCCCGAGCCGGATGTCCATAATTCAGGTAGGAGACTTTTAGAATACCCTGGACCTCACTTTAGACGCTGGTTTAACTTTACTTTTTGTCTGCAGTGAAATCTACTGTAAGGAACCACTGAAGGGACCAACCCAAGTCACTAAAGAGAGGTGGACTTAATGAAAGTGGAACCAGACTGGATCTGGTGGGTCTGGTGCTACTGTCACACTGGTGTTTCCCCTTTGATTCAAAAGTAAACGCCCACTGAAACAGAGTTATGGCAGTGCAGAAGAGGTGCATCTGAGAGTGCAGGCAGGCAGTTAGTACGTTTGGGGCACGCTGGGGTATTTCCCCAGAAGATTGTCAGACAGAGGTGGGCATTTCCATGGGTTTCACTTTGCTTTGGCTCAGAATGGGGAAGGGGGAAGCAGTCATATCGTCTCCAGTAACTAACAGGACGTGGGAGAGACTCTACACACTGAGGACATCTATTGCAACAGTGTATTATAGCCCTCCAATCCTCTATGTAAATATGAGCTATCTTTCCAAGATGTATGTTTTTAATTTTTTAAATTTCCTTCTTTAGAGTATATATACATAAATATTTAATTATTTTTTTTTTTAAATGCAGAAAAGTATCATTGGGGCCCCATTGCCTCCTCCTCTCCCCATAAACAACCAAACCCTCAGTGTTGAAAAATCTGCTTAGTCAAATAGAAAGAAAATGTATGTGGTGATTCCCTTCTACCCCTATATGTTAACAAAACTAACATCCTGTCATAAAACAGCAAAACAACTAGTCAGATTTCCAGTAGCCTGAGTCAATATTGATGATTGCTTTATAGCAAAAGACTTACATGCTCTGTCTTCTACCAAAGCTCATTTAGAAATTACAGCTGGGCTGCATTCTCCTGACAGTTATACCCACACTGTCCTCTACTGACTTTTGTGAATGTGAGAAATGGCAGAATTTGGACCGCTGCATATAGGGTGCTAATCAAAGAATGACTTAATTTTTAGCAGGTAGTTTAAAGTTCAAACTCAGAAGATATATTCCAGAGCAGTGAACTCGCAGAGGAAGGTGAGGGCAGAATTTGGCTCCAGTTGCTTTCATTTCAAGTATTACTTCATTATTAATGCAGCTTAATGTTCAAATACTACAGGTATGTTCCAAAGTGATTTTTAACTTTTGGATTGAAAGCAGGCTCTGGATAATGACTATTAAATATATTTGAAATGTCGTATCTGTTTTATCCTGTGGTTCTCCTAATATGCTGTTCTGAGTCATAGGGGAATGAGCTGAGTGTATCAGAAGTGACACAGACTCATTTTGTGTCTGCAGCTAGTGGGAAAGAAGTTGCACTGCAGACACTTGGTGTATCAAAAGAAAATTCATAATACCTTCAAGTTATCGTACCCTGCGGTCTGTGAACACCGAATGTTCTAGTTGCCAGCTGCATCTAATGTTTTAAAATAAATAGAAGTGGCCATCGGTAACTGGCAGGTTAAATAACCAAAATTCCAGTAACTGATGGCCTGTACATTGAATACTTGTAACTGGAATAGAAAAGAAAAGAAGCTGTCTGTACAAGGTCACTATGAACTAATCCTCAACCCACTATTGAGTTGTGTCACAGAAACAATTTCATTTTATGCCTATCATGAATTTGTGTTGCTGTCAATTAAATGAGTGGAGCAATACTTAAAATCTTAAATTGATTTTAACAAAAAGTGACACTTCAGGAAAGAGTTTAGGTTAGAGCATAACCGGAGATAATGTGATTTATAATCCATGCTTTAAAAAACAAATAACTTTCAATGACACCTGTTTAAGTAATGTAAACTTTTTTACTGTAAAATGGAGTTATCAGAATGCTAAAAAAACCCCACTTTTTTTTTCCTGCTGACAAGTGTAATAGTTACTAAAAGACAGAAAATTATACTTTCCTACAACCATGTAATGTCTATATAAAGCAATTAATTAATGTACTGATGCTACTGAGTAGTAAAGATTCAACTGTAGTGTAAAATCCCTATGGAAAATATGATTCCTTTTTTTTTTTTTTTTTTACAGTGTTCACTGTATAACATCAGTAATGATTTTTTTTTTTTCCTGAGATCTATATAAAGCTGAAAGAGGAATTTCCTCCCTTAAAAAGGTGTGCTGTGGTTTCTGTAAGAGTTTTCGTTACAACAAATGGGAAATGTTAAGTGTAACTCCTCATAGGACGTACTGATATATCTAATGTAGTTTTAATTTTCCCTGAATATCTACACAGGGTGCTTTGGATGTTTAAATGGTCCAGCCAGTAGATTAGCAAACATTCACTTTTCCCTAGTAAACAACCTGCTTAAACATATTTATTGATACTATATTTTGTAGGTTTTTTGACAAAACAAATACACAGAATGAAACAGAGTAGTTGGCTTCTATTTAGAAAAGGCCCAGAATTAAAGTAGCTAGATGGAAAATCTGATCCTCTTCACTGTAATTTTACATTACTAAAATATATTTTGTATTCTCTATCTCCACATCCCTGGAGTAAATTTTATATAAAATTTGCATTTAGAATGCAGACACTACTTTGCGTCTGTTTTGTACTTCTGCCTCATGTAAAATTCAAAATGCAAACATAGGGAGAAATAGTAAAGGATCAGTCCTCTCTCTGGGTCTACTATATCCTTAATCACCCCAGGAAACCTGTGTCTGGAAAAGTAAATTGCACAGTTAGGAATCAAAGGCATATCCAGTGGAAAAAAAATACAGAATCCAAACAGGTGCTTTGTCATCTTTCATTAGTCAAGTCAGAAAAACAGTTTTCTTCATTACCTCAGTAAGGGAAAGATAAAAATTGTGTACATGTTTTCTAGTGACTATTCACTTTAGTTTTTCCAGATATATTACTGAGTCATGATAATCTCACACTATGTAATTTATACAATGGAACTGCTTTTCTTCACTCTCATTTTCTTGGCAAGTGTTTAATGGCAGAATTCTCTAGCAGGAGCCTGTTATTGAAACTTTATATTTTTTTATATATATATATATATGTACATGCTTATATATCTATAGATATGTATACACATGATAAATATTATATTATTACTTGGTACATCCAAATGACTCTATAAATATTTAAAATCAAATAAATAATTTCTTTCTTAGTAAGATCCAAATTTTCTCACTCATTAGGAGTGCATAAAAATTTTTGCTTTGCTTACTAGTAAGAGCTAGTAAAGTTAGTAGGCTTTATAATTCCCTTATTTCTCATGAATAGTTTTTTATTCTACAGATAGCCCAATTTGTATCATTGAATACCTGTGGAGTAGAGTGTTACTTAGCAACTATGGGTTTCAGACCGACCCAAAACGACCAGCAGTTAAATAAAATACTGCCTGATATGTGCAAGAGCGGTGTAATCTTGCCTCTCTGTAAGTGACTTCTGTTATATATTAGTCACAGGGTTTAACAACTTGTGTTTACTCACTCCTTTGTCATATCCAGCTACGTTCTATGGTTACATGGGTTACTTATATGAACTTACTTATATGAACTTATTCAGTACCCTAAAATTTAAATAATTTAAATATGCATACATGCATATTTATATGTATGTATAAAAATTTGGATGGACAGGCAAGGATGCTGTGTGCCTTCAGCCCATAGACTTGCAAGTGCTTAGGGCCTCTGCAAATGGACCATTTGATGTGCATGTGAAGTTGATGTGTGTGAAGAACAGTGTTTAGTAACATCCTGGGAAGTTAAAACAGCTGCACTTTGACATGTTCCATTGCTTTTAACTTCAGCACTCATATTCTAACCACACTTTAAAAACAGTGCTTTCAAACACAAGTCTGTTAATAATATTTAAATATAGGCCAGTACTATACAATTCTTATTGCCACATTCAAAGTTCCATGCAACTTTTGAATCACCTAAGGTGCAAACTATTCATTTTTATGGGAAAGAAAAGAGAGGACAGCAGGAGAAAATGGAAGGTCTGTATGACTGAAAGAAGATCTCTGTTCACTCTAGACCTTAAAGACTACTGGGCAAATTCTGTTTGTCTTGTTCTAGTGAGTAAATCAAGCTGAGGTAGTCACTTGACTAAGAGAAACAAGATTTTGCTTTATTTTGAAGAGAAGACATCAGAAAAAGAAATATCATACAAAAATACACATATATGCTTATATCTCTCCTACCAAAAAGTTCTGAGTAAATCAGTTCACCTTTCCCTGTGTCAACAAGTCGCAATTTCTTCTTGCAGGTTTCCAATACGTAAAAGAGTGGATGGATAAAAGGAAACAAATAGTTTCTTTAAGCAAATAGGTTCTGGAAATAGGTTCCTCAGTGACATAATGGTAGTGTAGAAAACTATCTACATATGCAAGTAGCATTGATCATCCTAGAGATTATTTATTGTTATACTTGTGGTGTAACTTGAAAAGGTTGTAAATATATCAGGAATGAGACAGGCATGAATAAAGAAAACGGTAGTCACAGCTTTTGCTAAACAACAGCTAAAAAAGAATGACAGCTTTGCAAGAAGCTCTCAAGCTGGGAATCACCATAGCTGCAGTACTAGGAAGTCCTGTAGCATTTTAAGATAAAGTATGGATCATTCTTAATACTTCAGGCACCTGATGTTTATGTTGTGTCAATAGATTACTGTCAAATGCAGCTTCATAGCCAGGTGTATAGTAGTACCTAAGAAGACAGAGTCTTCAGGAGAAATAAAAAACATAAGCTATATTATTAAGACAGCTGCTCTGTCTTTACCTATACTATTCCATGCTTTACTTTGAGAAACTTCAGCTCAGAAATGTCAAGATTGCAAAAAGAAGTCTGCAGCTGATGCAGTATAAGGAGAAACAGCTTTCCTCACAGAAGTTGCATTAGTTCTCAGTGATTTAAATTCCAATCTCAGAAGTATTCTTTTATTATTTTTATATCTTCTGCTGCAAATGTGGAATATTACTCTCTCCCACTAGACCTAGTAGAAGTTAACATTTTGCAGAGGATACTGAGGCAGTTCTACATATTTGCAAGTTTGCAGGTTTGCACTCTATAATTCCCCAAATTTTGCAGCTGCATATTCTAGGGCCATATCTAATGACACTAAACTGCCATCGGATGAAACTTCAGAACTACCTGACTAAAACGCATTATGGTAGTTTTTACAGTGTTTTACAAGGTTAGATGTCTTGCAAAATAACTCCTGTACATGTTTGCATTGTATAAATACAGCCTGCACTTAGTATTATTTTTTTGTTACGTAGTTCTGTAGCTTTAGTTTTACTTATTCTACAAAGTCAATACCAGCTAGGAATTTGAAGACAGGATCTTTTATATATTTTCATGAAGCATTTTTTTTTTTTTTCATTAAGATACACTGTGTAGCACTGTTACACAAAGCACATATATTTTAGAACCAGATCTGGCAACATACTGCTTGCTATGGCATCTGCCCTGGCTGCTGAAATAGGCAGAGGAAGCAGAATAGAATTGGGCTCCTGTTTTGTGTTACATCTGCTCTGGTCTTGATCTTGAGCTCCTTACCGATAATTTCAAAAGGATCATTCTTGATATATAGGTCCATATGTGATATAAAGAACTTATTTTCAATAGGAAATGCTATGATATAGAACAATAAACATAATAGAGAAAAAGACAATTTAAGCGTCCGAAGTAGAATATTGATATAATGAGAAAGAAAATTATATTGCCAGAACAGAAGTTTTTATTAATCAATAAATTAAGAATAATAATATATCTGCGGAACTTGCTGTTTTATGAAGTGTAAGAGTTGAAGAAAGTTAGTGCAGTTAAAATAAAATATGTGAAGCAAATCATGCAGGATTTACTGGATAACAGCTATGAATGGCTCTTAAAGTTGTCTGAGCTTTCCTCATCTTGGTGCTTATTGTCACCGCCTAATCTTAAATGGGAAAACCCAGAAAAATTTGTGATTACCAGTGCAATCTTGATGACTGATCCTTTGGAGAGTTACTTTTTAACAATAGGTTTGGTCAGGTTTCTATTATCCTTACCCACATTGATGAAAAGGCCTGCTCTTATTCATATTTCAGTCAATAGTGTAATTTTGACTTCATCAATGATTTCAGTGGTTCAAGAGCAAATTGTGACTAAGAGCCTTACAGAGTGCAGCTAAGAATAGTATGATTGGGCTCCTTATTTTTAGATTTTTTTCCTTTTGTGATATTTTTCTTATAGCTTCTTTACAAATAATTAAGGAAACTGAAATTTAGAAGATTTTGTAATGATGATGTGAACTGTAACATAATCAGGTGTGCAGCTGAAAGAAGAAATTAAACTCCATTGAAAATATTGCTGAGCAGATATTTTTATATGTTCTCATGTATATTTGAAAGTGTGCATAATATAGCCTTATTCTTAAAATTCAGCAAGTATTGTTACATGGAAAAATTATCATTACATACAAGTAAAATATTTGCAAATATCACTTGGTATTAAGAGAGCATAGATGCAACCTGGCTTTTCTAATAAGGCAAAAAATCTAATTGAAAATAATTTATTCCCGAGTCACATTTGGCTGTAAACCAGTTGAGTTTTGTTTTCAAATGAAAAAAAACCAAAGTTTGTTTTTTTTTTTTCACCAGCATTTTTTCTTCCTTTTCACTGCTTTCCTCTCTAGGAGACATTACTACACTGGATAATATTTACACAGACATTTGGATTTCTTTTTTTTTTCATTGTTTCTACAAAAGTTAAAACGCCTTGTCAAACGCCCTGTCAAAAGAATGAGTGTCTTGCATAGACGCAAAAAGTGTCTATGCAAGACACTCATTCTACTTATAAAAAGGGTATATATATAGGTTGTTGTTTTATTTCTGAAGAAAACATATAGGACACATGGCAGAGGTCTGGAGATACGTCTTCAAGACTGAGGAGTGCCTGCACATATAAAGAAAAGATATTTTGACACTGTGGCTAGTATTTTCCAACAGATAAGATTTTTGTGTGAAAAGAACTTAAAAAATGATTTGTTGACCAGAACAGGCACGCAGCTCTGTTTTTATCTTTAAAAGTATAGGAGCAATCCTTTGATGTCAAAAGGTCAGAGTAGAGCAGTTGGGACAAATTTTTGCAGTAGATAGCCTGAGAGCTTTATACTTTCAATTGTATCTCTACTTCAGCTGTAAGAAGAGAAGTGGTGAAATTAATGCTAAAGGGTTCAAGAATATAGGAAACAAGTGAAACTCTCAGGGGACTACAGGCTTTTACCTAAATAGAGAAAAAAAAAAAAAAAAAAAAAAAAAAAAAAAAAAAGATAGGGAG
>WHYT01017496.1:341600-362168 GCA_009806455.1 Tetrax tetrax
AAAAAAAGTCTTTAAAAAAAAAAAAAAAAAAAAAAAAAAAAAAAAAGAAAAGAAAAAAAGTACTAGGAAGACAATGGCAAAATGGTTGTGGAAAAAAGTTCCTTGAGTTTAAGTGTTTCATTTGTTATGTTTTTAAGGGGGTAACATGGAGATTAACTAGGTGCTGCTTTTCCTGATACCATGAGATGAAACGGAGTAGTGTACAGCCTGCCATAAATCTTAGCCGGGGTGTGTTCTAAGGCCTAATAATATATTTGTCATAGTCTTTTTAGTGCAGCCTTTGTTTTTCAGTCTGCTGTAGAAATTTATTTTTTTATTTTTTTTAAACAGAAGAAGTTTCTGGATTAATTTCTATATATCCTATGAGAAACAAACAAACAAAAAATTAGATAAATTATTAATCATTTTAGATAAAATACTCAGTATTAAGTACTACATTCAAGAACAAGCAAATTCATATGAATGTCCCTGTTAATTAGGGTATTAGGCAGTGCTTTAAATAACCTCCTTGAGCAGTTGTGTATTTTCTAGCTGAATCCCAAAGGCTGCTGATAAAATTCCTGCTTATTAACATCATTTGAGAACCATCTCTTTCTTCTACTGAATTGCTTCCGTTGGTTAGTGGTGTTACCTGTACAGAAAGTATAGCAGAAGATAAATTAAGAAGATAAATTAATCTCACTTGCTTGAGATAAGAAGACAGCGCCTTTCTTTCATCCTCAAAACTGAGGAGTCCCTCTCCATATAAAGATATAACTCCATAGTTTCAGCTAGTTATTAGTGTTACATGTACAGAGGGACAGCATAAAGATCAATTTGCATTTCACTTTTGTGCAGTGAGAGGATATCTCCTCTTTTAGCCCTCAAGATCATCAGTCCCATGCTGGTCTATTTTCAATTTAGTACTCTGTAAGCGATCTAGGCAAGTAACATCCTTCAACGTACAGTATTTTATTTTAGTCACAGATCTTTCTACTGGCTTTGTGATGTATGCATCAGATCAGAGTTCCTCTAGTTCACAGGATACTTTTACCCATAATAGAAAAGTTTCTAATCGCATTCTGTTCCCTGCTGGGTGGTTGCGTGCTGCAGTCTCCATGGCACGCTAAAGCAGGACTCCAAAGGGGAAAGGAAAAGTCTTGTTACAAGACACAAGTGCATGATTTCAGCTGTGTGGGTGGGACCTCTGATCGATGCATTGTAAGTTCTTGCAGTGATAGACATGCAAAATGAGTTTCAGGCAGTGTTTCAGACCATCTATT
This sequence comes from Tetrax tetrax, assembly GCA_009806455.1. Lineage (NCBI taxonomy): Eukaryota > Metazoa > Chordata > Aves > Otidiformes > Otididae > Tetrax > Tetrax tetrax. The sequence goes on from WHYT01017496.1 coordinate 342,863, forward strand.
GATAGATGTGTGACACGCTTGTATTTGCCTGTACTAGTTCTAGTGACACTATGATTACTGGTATTTGCAGTCCTTGCCCTGGAACAGTTCCAGGCAGTTTTATTGTATTGAAATGGCTCTTGCAGTTCATTGAGCATCCAGCATAACACTGCTGAATATGATTGGCGCGTTTGCATATATTTATTAAAAAAAAAATCAGGCAGTTAAACTGCATAATTATGGGAAAACGAATCATAACAATAAAAGACCATTTAAGTTAACAAGCTTTGTGATCAAAGGATAAATACAGGTTGAATAAATGAGACTCTAGATGTAACTAATCTACATAAATAGGCTTTGGTCTGATTAGAGGAAAGGAATATATTACAATAATCTAAAGGTATTTAAACAGCATTTTGGTTCAGTACTTTTATAACATCTAGTTTTATTTCATCATATTTTTAACATTTCTACTCAATAAAAATAACTGTGTTCAGTGATAAACCACTTTTATATATTTTTATTTCTTGATAAATAATGTTTAAAGTGCAAGGAAAGTCTAAACTAACATAAGCAAACAAAAGTAACATCACAAGTTTTCATTCTAGTTTGAATGCGTTGTGTGTCAAAAACCTTAAACATTTTTTTCATGTCTTAATTTTAAAATTTTTAATGTTATAATTTTTTTGATTGATTTTTAATTAAAGAAAAACATTAAAGAGAACATTTAAAGGACAATTTCTTGTTTACTGTCTTTATCAGCAGAGAGCAGCCTTTGTAGTTTTTGAAAGCCACTGCATTAAAAATCAATTTCAAGTCTTCAAAGCTATAAACTCTTGCTTGCTTTGGAGATATATACTGTTTTTAAAATCATTGGAAGCACACTTGACAATTGAATTAAAAACAAAAGGTAAATAACGGCTTCATCAACATTTGAAGGATTTTAATGTATTTTTAATAATCGCTAAAGGATTTTTTTTTTATACAGAGCAGACATGTGAATCACAATTTGTAGCTTTTAAATGCATAACTTCTTCCTAAAGAGAGTATATGTATTCTTTTATTAATAGAATTTTGTTTTAAACTTCTGTTGTTGTTGTTGTGTTGTTTTTAATGACTGCCATGATTCAAACACAGAACATGTCAGTCAGTTTCTTTACTTACTGTATTTCTGTCTCCTTTTTTTCTGATTGCTAAGCAACCACTTATGGTTAAGATTGTTTAACTACAACTCAGTTTAAAAAAAAAAGGTGAGCTAAAGTGGGCTACACAAATTTTCATTAATTCTTAATGAAAATATTTGAATTCTATAAAATTTTAAAGGTAACAAAGAAAATAACATTGTTTTAACAGCGCATCTCAGATTGAGCATTTGGGCTTTGTTCCTATTAGTATTGAGGAAAACATTGATTTTCCACAGATCTAGAAAGAGCAGGATCACGTCCTCAATCAGTGTATAAGTAATCTTGAGGCCAATGAAAACTAACTTATATATGTATAATTACATTAGTATTATGTCTCTCAAGACATGATCCTTAAAACCCTTGTTCAGTGAATATTTTAATTTAGGTCAATAGAACCATTGAACTAAAGAGATCACTTACAGGAATGGAGTTGCTGGTCTGTGTAAGCATCTGCAGAATTCAGCCCAGAATCTGTGAGTCTGTGTTAGCTGAGCTGCTCCCTGTTGCTTCTCTCCTTTGCTTTAAAAACATTGCAAAGCTGCAAAAGCTATTCGTTTCACTTAGCTTCCAACTGCATTCTCTAGTACTCTGTTGAGATAGTCCCAACGTCTGAATATTTGATATTTTTGCTTTTTCGCATAGCTTGCGTAATTTGATATGCAGATTTGAAGATCATAAAAACAATCTTGCTTTGATGATCATGAGCAAGATTATCCAGCCACAGCTGTAAAGTGCCAAGTGTGTTCTTTTCTGATCTCTTAATCATTTCAGTGGATCAAATGACAATAAGAATATAGTGGAATTTAGAGTCTTTGGGAAATAATGAATTTAAAAGCCTTTTAAAAATGACAGTCACAAAACCTTAGAAACTTTTCAAATTTCTAGACTATAGGTCAGATAATATGTGTATGAATGCATATGTAGAGATACATAGATATAAGAGCAGCATGAATTCAAAAGGACTATCTAGCTGGATAAAAGGCATTATTAATGACCAATGTGTATCAATTTTATTTTTTTTTTTAATACTGTGTATGATCTGTACATAGCTGAGTAACAGTATTTTGGAAGATGCTGTCAATCCGCACCTTTTCCTGCAAACAAGACAGCATCAAGTTTAGAGACAAATGCTGTTGTCATTTTTTTTCCCGAGGCAAGAGTATAGGTAAGGAAGAACCTTATTTTCCACTTAGTGGTGGCAGTTATACATCTTGCTTAAAACTGTACGTCCTGCCATCAGACTTCCAGCTTGAGAGTTATGATGAAAAGGAGGCATAAGTCATGTGACATGTGAGAATAATCAGCACTCAATTGCTTCCATCATCTGTGTTAGGTCTTAAAGTCACACGATAATTTGCATCTTGTAGCTCTGAGGCAAGAAACGTGTTGGCTTTGGTAGCCATCAGTTGAAAAAAGAGGAGAAAACAGAATGATTTATGTTATTCTTTCAATGCATAGTCTTCATATTGTCTAAATCTGTAAATGTATTTTGTTTGTTTAAACCACATGTAGCTTCTTTTCAGGCCTAACTCAGTATAATATTGTAAGGGGCAGAAGTAACTGGCTGAATTTATTTTATTATTTATTCATTGGCCACCATATATATAATCTCTCCCAACCATATATGTCTCATTATCACAATAATATGACGATACTTAAATAATAATTCCTTCAAGTACGAAAAAACTCATTTTAAGTACTTTTCTGTGCTCATTTTTTTCCAACAGGCTTTGAGAATTTTAAAGAGAACTTTAATTTCAGTTCATTTAAAATGTGTGTAGACCACACACACACACACACACACACTGTTCTTCATCCCCTGATACTACCAAAAGAACCTTAGGAATGAGTAGCTAGATTTCCAGATTTTGACCTACTTGTTAGTCTACTTTACTTGCATGAAAATAAAGCAAGAGAAAGATATTTCTATTAAGCAAATGTAAGCTCCAGGAATTTTGGTTAGTATTGACAAAGATCTTTAGATAAAAATAAATAGCTTGCAGTCATACTGGTCTTGCTGATACTGGTAAATGAAAAAATAGACATACATGTTGAGTAGCCGTGGGAGGAAAAGGGTTTATTTAAAGGAAAGATTTTGTTCTGATTTAAATTTTGAGCCATAGATTTTCTATAGTATTTTATAATAAAGACAATTACATAGTAATTTGGGTTAGAATGCATGCCCAGTTCCCCATCTCAAAACCCAATTTATTACTACCTGTGGCTATTTCTATTAAAAAGGAAACATAATTACTATGAGTCTCAGCAGTCTAAGAGTAAATTTTTGCAATTACAATACCTCCCTTGGGCAGATGTGTGAAAATGGCAGATTAATTCCTGCCAGTATCTGTCTATTCCTTGCACATTCTTAAGGTTGCTGGTAGCTTGGATTATCATTATATTGGTGCTGTTTGTTATGCTGTGGTTAAGGTTAAAGCAGGAATCCTATTATAAATCTTTAGGAATAAGGTTCTATGCCATTACCTTGGAAAGTCTCTATGCTGAAGTTGATAGACGAAGTCCTAGGAGTAAGATCTTAATTCTATTTTAATGGAAAGTGAAGGAGTTTGCTCTTGATCTAGCATATTTCAGAAGGGCATTTTGTATTTTACGACTTTATGCCTGAGAAGTTTTAAACTAAAACAAAGAGTGGTCAGGCACTGGAATGGCCTGCCCAGGGAGGTGGTGGAGTCGCCGTCCCTGGCAGTGTTCAAGAGACGGCTTGATGAGGAGCTACAAGATATGGTTTAGTAGCTGTGGCAGCAATGGTAGTGGGAAGACGGTTGGACTAGATGATCTCATAGGTCCCATCCAACCATGTGATTCTATGATTCTATGAACAAGCCCAAATTTACTAATTCTTAGGAATTTCAGTGAAGTTGCATGTGAACTGAAGACCATATAGTACTCAGTTAGTATTGTATGGCTTTTGTTTTATTCCCAATGGCACAATGGCATGTTTATTTAGAAAGAAGCACCAGTAAGTTAAGATGGCTCTAAAAAAATAAATTAATAACTTTCCATGGAAACAATCTAATTAATCTGCTAATGAGCTTTTCTACCTGAAAGCAGGTTTTGAGGGCATATGTGTAGAAGAATTGCATGCAAAGGCTCTGCTCCCAGAGATCACTCTCTGCAGCTAAACATCTAATTCCATGTTGAATTCCAGTGAGGTTGGAAGTTGGTGTGGCTTCATGTGGGCTCATGATCCACCTGCAGGGAGCAGCATTAGTCTGTTCTACACATTATCTATTTTGAATAATCAGGAAGAACGGTATGAGCAATCTTAATAAGTTATTTTTTCCCCCTTTTCATGAGTTTCTGATTGGAATTTCTTATGCTGCACCTGTCATATTTTAATTTCTTTTCCTATTTTGAAAGAGACTTCTCTCACACACTTCTTTTGAATGTTGGCTTGGGGACTTTTGTGATGCGGACATTATTTGCATCAACTATCTTCTTTGAAAGTTCATGACTGAAAAAGAAAAGAAAAAAATATACATGCATCCTTCAGTTGCTGTTACATGCATTCTCTTTTGGAAAAAGTGCTCACATGCTGGGTGAATATCCTACTAATCAGATACAGAGGCAAATCTGTAATTTAATAACTGTATTCTAACTAGCCCCTCAGTCAAATATTAGCATTCATGTTCAGTCTCTCTACCCCTGTTGAAACTTGGAGCAGTGTTCTATATGTTGACAAACCAACCCTGGTTTGGAACAGAAAGAAGACTTTTCCTAATCCTGGAGTATTTACGGAGAATATTTATTATGTGGATCTTCTTTATTTTAACAGCAAAATCTGATTTCAGAGTCTCGATACAGCAAGCTGTAATGAGAGGGGTAATCCAGAACATTTTTTTCCCAGGCTGTTAAAAATTTACAGGTCAAAGTCAGCCCTTAAATACCTATGAATTTATAGATTACCTGTGGTAATCCCCACATAAGCGACTGTTGTGTTCTAGATGAGGTGATCCTATCAAGAAAAAGATTTTTTTTTGCTTGTTCAGAATCAAATTTATATAGAGTCCTGCATGAAGACATTGCAGTAGGTTAATATTGAAGTGACAGAGTTGTGAATGGTATACAAATCCTTATAGCCGAAAGGTCTTATATTTTCTCTCCAAGCCTACTTGACCACTGCTACTATATTCATGGTGTATTCGATCAAACTTCATAGGCACACAACTGTTATGTCTGTAAAATATATTTAGGGACAGAACCTCTTGCTAAATTTGTGCAAGCCTAAATTATTTATATTATGTCAAAAACAATAAATCAACTCATCACCATTTTACAGTTGAAAATCTTGCACTGGCATGTGAGGCTGTAAAGTTCGATAATCTACTATTCTGTCATAAATTCAGCTATTATTTTGGCTGAATTTCGTGGTGTGTCTTTTTCTGGTCCTAAGAGGAAATAATTATGCCAAGGTATTTATGTGAAAGTAGGGCTTTGTATCCCATTACAAAATGTTTATAGAGTATTTTGTTGGGGATTTTTAACAAAACGTTGAAATAGAGTTGCATGACCTAAATAAGAAATTAGACAGAAGGTAATAACGTAAGTTTTAACATTGTTATTTTCTTCTTAATTCCTAAGGAGTTTAAGGAAATCATTGATTTTATGGGGAAGGATTTTAGGAAGAGAAAGGGGACAAGGTTGCAGACTTAAAAGAAAGGAGGTGATCTAGATTTACCCCAGTTCTTCTGACCATCACCTAGGAAGAAAGTTTCAGCGTTCCACTGTACGCGTGCTTTCTGTCCAGGCCCTGTGGCTTCAGAACCAAGTCCTGCTTTATCTCCATTGCTAACTTTTTTCACTATGTAGGGAAGAAACATAAAACTGGAGTCTTGTGCCACATATAGTGTTTGCTGCCTGGCTAATCACCTTTCCCTGTCACTGTCATTACAAATCTGTTTAAATGCTGTCCACAGAGAAGACCATATGCTGGGATAAAGGAATATTATGTTTAAGAGTTTCTTCTCATTTTCTGTAACTATTGTAATCTTCTTCCTGCTCCTTTGTAGCTTTCTTCAGCATACAACATATGTATCTGTGGGAATGTAGCACACTATGTAAAGACTTGCTTATCCCATAATTGAAGTAAGCAGACTGATCCAAGGGCTATTGAAACCAGTTTGAAAACATCCATTGATTTCAGTGGACCTCAGGTCATGGCTTGTGGGAGTTTTATTGTTGCCCCTAGTGAGAGTATGAGTTGGACAGGAGAAGGTAAACATAGTGGATAGATGTTAACACAAACTTAACAGATTTAAAATATCCAGTGTCTCTGTTTCCCCTTGCTAAATATTATGAGTACAAAACAGTTTGTCAGTGTTAAAAGGCCATAATTTGATCTCCTTCTTCGCCATATAGTACTGCAGTGTTTATAAGCTTTTATCTGTTCAGAAAACAGTTGTGATATGTTGCTCTTAGAAACAGGAAAACAGCAGTGGTAAGAATAGGACAAATTCTACAACACTTACTGGCTTCACTGAGAGTTCCTGCTGAGTAAGAGCTTTCAGATATGTCTCAAAATTAAAAATAAAATGCCAGGAGCTCACAATTGCCCTGTAAAATCTGTGTGTGTGAAAGAAAGAAAAGATAAGGTTGTTTTCATACAGAAAAAAAAAAACATTTTAAACACAAGGACAGAAAAATATTTTTTTTAAATTATAAAAAAATACTTTGATGATCTCCATAAATTTCACGGCACTATTTTTTAAAGTTTCCTTTCTATTTTAATGTCTTAATTTCTAGACTTCATATTTAACACGTAGATTGTTAGTAAAAAAAAAAAAAACCACAAATGCTGTCAAAGACACACTCCCAAATATATCGTTATTTTGAGTTCATAGTATGATATTCTTAGAATAAGCTGGATATCGTGAAAGGTGAAGATCTCATTCTAGTTAACTAATTGTAGTTAAGTCTAGTATGCAGTAAACATAGTATCTGTTAGGAATACTAAGGTAGACTCAACATGGTGGGAGCCATAGATAAAAGGTGCATTAAAGCGTTTCAAATTCAATCATTAGGTTTCATTGCACCCATCTGCTACCAGAAAATATAATTGGCAACTTGATTCATTGACCTTTAACTGTCATTTTGGACCAGTTTTTTTTTAAATCCGTATTTTCAAGCTAGACCTAGAGAGTTAATTTGATAAGAGAATGCCCAGTACATTTTAATGCAATTACTTTTTTATTTTTTCTTTTTTTTTTTAAGAAAAAGATTTTTTTTTAATATAATCAAGTTTAATGGTCTGTTGTATATTCTACTAATCCAGTCAAAGTAGTTATTTAATATTGAATGTGGTTAAAAGCAACTAATGTTCAACTTCATTAAGGCTTATATTAAATAGAAGGCTTACTGAACTTCTACTGTTTTTTTATGCACGAACTACTACCTCTTATTAATTCTTTCCAGGGGTTTCTGTTACACTAGAATTATACTTACAAGCTTCAGTTCCACCAATATTATACAGCACAGTACAAGGGCTAAATAAGCATTGAAATTGTAGAGTGCTTCATATTTTATTCTAGAACGTGTTTTATCTCTTTGCTTTTATTTTCTGGAGCAGATAGCATCTTGTGCAAGCGGGGTGGACTGCACACATCTCTTACTAGCTCTATATATGTGCCACACAAGTAGACTGTCTTATAAAGTAACAGCATTACTAAGAGCAAGCAGGAAACTTAATGTGATAAATGAGGATGATTTAATGTTTTCTCAGCAATGGTAAACAATTATACTATTCTGTCATCTGAAGTTTATGTAATGGAAAAAAGTGATTATACATCTTTCTTTACACAACAGGATACAATTCCTGAAATATTTATGTAATATAGAGGCAGATGTATGTAACCTAACCTTATAATCCCATTTCACAGCTTTCCCAAATACTGGGGAGCTCGATAAACAGGAAGCCGATTATATTGGCAGTATAACTCCATTAATAGGATTCAGATTTGCCTTATTGACAAGCCAGTACTGTTAATATGATCCAGTATATTAAATTGACAGGAAAACTGGAGCAAAAGAATGTATCTGCAGCCTAATTGACAGGGAAGCTCTTTCAAAAGGTTCTTAATGTGGTTTTTATTGACAGAGTATCTTCAGTAAGAATGTATCATTGGTGAACAGTGTAAATATATTGGATGCAACTGTACTAGCAGATTCAGGTGAAGTAGTTATTGTTCTGTTTTCCCATACGTCCATCTTTTCTTTGATATAACTCGTATCAAGCTCTCTCATAAGATCTTCACAAATGCCTCTTAAAGCGCCACTCTAACTGCACTGCTCACAGGCATTTGACAAGTTGTAAATAATTTTAAATGTGTTCATCATTTTTTAAATTAACAGAAGCAATACAGAGCAACGCAATAATGTGTCATGAATTTCATTATACTTATTTATTGACGCTGTGATAGCAGAAGCAGAGCTATTGTACTTTCAGCTTGAGCTCTTTATGTGTTGTGATGTTCCTACATTCTGCTCTTGCACCTTCTCCAAAAGTAGTAAATCTTAAGACCTCGTATTATAATTACTTTTTCCCATTTGACATCTTTCCACATTCTTTTCCCAGACCTTGCTAATTTCATCAGATGCTTAAATTCCTGTTTCTCCAGTGCAAAATAAAATGAGTCTCCAAAACCTCAAACCATTGTGAAACAAACAGCAATTTGAGTTTTCTTTATAAAATCTTCTTTATTCACTTTTCAATAGGAGGAGGTTTTGGGTTCAACTTCCACACTTTTTCCTAGTCTCATCTTTGTTAAAGAGAGAAGCTTGCCCTTAAACATATATCCTGTATCTGCTCTGGCAGAGGAGTTGAAGGCTTTTGTTAAGCTGACTTCCTCGCTTGTTCCTGAAAGGTTTCCATGTTTTATTTCACATCAAAAAAATCTGATCGGAGTCTGGTCTCACCCCATCTTTTAAGTGTCTTTCAAGTCTACTTTTTTTATCAGGGTCACTTTAAGATATGTCTCTCTGTAGTGACCTTTTTAGCTTCTTCAGTCTTCAGGCTCAGTGCAGCCATCAATGAGGTGAGAGGAAGCTTGATTGGGCCTTGTAACTTCTAATCTTTGCACTGTGTTAAATCCCTACAGTCTAGGCTTCTGTCTTCTTTTGTGTCCTGTGCATTGCAGAGTTAAGTCTTGTAAAAATTTAAGAAACAATTGTTTTCACTAAGCCAGTCATACAAATAGAACTGAAATACCTGTGATACCTTAATATGAAAGCTTAAGAAACCAAGAGTAATTTTTTTATTTATTTTTTTTTTTTTTGTAACAAATATAGTACTTGCTAAGCGAAAATAGTACATGAACTAGGCATTTATGTGGGGAGAATCTGCATTCCTTGACTAACAGGAAAGGATGTTAGTGTCTGTCCCCAGACTTTCATGTTTCAGAAGTCACTCTGCATTTGACTGAATAACTCAGGACGTGTTTCCCTCACAGTTTTGCTTTTCTCATTCAAGAGAAAGAGAAAACACAAGCCACCAAGACTCTTTAATAAAGAGTACAGTAGCCTGGTGAGCAATATTGCCTTGTGCATCTGACTGTTTCTGTTGCCCTATGCTTTTAATGTGCTTCTGCAGAATGTTGCGTATGTCAGAAATTTACATAAACACACTGTAGGTCTTTTAACACCAAAATACACATTCTGCACCAAGTGTGAAACTTCCCAAACATGTATATGTCATATAAATTACATGTCAAAAACATTTGCAAAAGAAAGAGAGTGGAGAGCACATGTTAGGACAAGGTTTGTTAAAACAGTCTATTTAATTTTATCCTTCAAAAAAGTAGAATAACTTAGCAGAAGTTTAGGCCCAGTTCATTCTTTTTTTTTTTTTTTTAATTGGACTAATATGTTTTCTTAATAAAGTAAGCCTTGTGAAATAAAAAACTACTACTTCAGGCTAAGTATATACACTCACTGGCAGTCTTATACTGAGGAGTCTTTGTGAAAAACTGTACTGGGTTGAACCCAAACTGTTCCTAACAAAATGAAGACAATTGTCTGCTCTTTCAATACTGGATCTGGCAGAATACAATTCCTTTGTCTTCAAAAGCAACTGCCATTATATAAGATCTTTGTTTCATGAGGGTAGGGGGAATACTTGGAATTAAGCTTTTCAAGAAAAGACACAGAAGACACTTGAGTTAGATATTAAGTGGCAGTCTGATAAAGGGGAGAGATGTTTCATTTCATTTTAGCATTTAATGTTTAACTAAAAAGAAGTTAGAGTCAGCAAAGACATTTTGCTTTATTATAGTTCCAGGTATGAACACCTACATAAAATAGAGTTGCATTGAATCATTTCTGAAAATGTGATACTTGTTCTTGTAATTCTGAGAAAAAATTATGAATATTCTAGTAGTCTAATATTCATAAATCTGATTTAATGTTTAAGTCCTTTTTTTTTACATTTTAGAATACATCTTTTCCTAATATGACAATTATTTCTGGGCATAATTTGTCAAGAATACTTAAATATTGCATTTCTCTCTCTTGTCCCTTCTTCATCTCTTTCAATTTCTCCGTCTTTTTCTTTGTACTCATGTTGATTTTAAGATTTTATTTTTTTTTAGGAGAGAGACCTGTCGAATAGAAAATGTTTTATTTTGTTCTTCTCTGATTTTATTCAACCAGTATGGAATACAGCAAAGATTGCTAGAATCTTCAGAATTGTGGTGTAACAAATATGTTTATTAAAAAAGAAAAAAAAAATATTTATAGATAACCTAATGTTTAATAGATAACCTGCTTTTTATGGGAATTCTTGAAAGCAGAAGCCTTGTGATGTCCTCTATTGTTGTTTTACTGAGAAATGGTAGAATCCGTGAAATCTGATGATTAATACGGGGCTGTAATTTTAATCTTGACTTTTTTTTTGAAAAAAATATATAAGTGTGTAGAGCCACATTGGACGCCCTTTTCGTTTATAATAATATAAAAACATTTCAACAGGACTAAACACATACACGTTGTTAACATGAACATATGAAAAAAAAAAAAAGGGATTAATGTATCCCATTGCTAAAAATATTTCCTGTAATTAATTGTGTAATGCTTGTCCAGGCTGGTTCAAACTGTTTTCAAACTGTTTCCAGTGATGAAGCTTTCACTTTTTTTTGGTTTTTTTTTTTTTTTCCCCTTACAAGACTATTTAAGGTTAATGGATCCTATGAGGAATAGGTTTCTGATACTCTGTTCTTGGCTGTAATTTTTCATTTTCCTTTCTCTAAATGACACTTTTGGAAATCATAGCCATTCTAGAATTAATTAGTAAAACCCTAACAGTTCACTTTCAAACTTCTGAATGGTTTTATTTTGAATTTATAAAATTCAGTATTCCAAATTCACCATATGAGAATAATACTTGGCAACAATATAGTTTATCTAGGCCCCTGTGTGTTCTTAATAAGCAAGTACTAACATGCATAATAGAACAAATCATTTTATAGACAGTTGATGATAGCACTTGAAGGATGCTCTATGTGGTGTTCATGCAAACACTGGCCAGTAAGTAAGTCTTCAAATCACGTTATTACACTGTAGCAATTATATTGTCACATCTGAAACTCCATACCAGTAAAGGTATATTTTACAAAGGTTTAATGTGCCCGTTGTTTCACTTTCCTCCTCCTCAACTACTCAATGAAAAAGGTAACATAATCAAACTGTAAGATATTTTCTGAAACGTAGTAACTCTCATTTTAAAATTTTAGAGCTTTTCAAAGGTTTAAATGCATTCTGATCTCTTTCAAAATGGCAATTTTTATGAGCCTTTTGAGAAAGCTGTATTAAGCATATCTACAGAAATCCTCAAGGAATTTTTCTGCAGCATTGCAGGAGTGGCAGTGTTCCTAAAATTTCAAATTTACTCTAGGATCACTGTGAAAAAGTATAATTGTTGAATGGCATACTCTCATTTGGAAATAAACTAGTTCCACTAATCTGTGAAAATGAGGCATAAAAACAGAACCTTTTCTGTAGGGGAGCTATAGACAGTTAGGCTGACATCATAGACTTTCATTCCCCAGTATTTAACCGGGACTGTGGGTAGTTCTGCTTTCGGTCTTGTTTTAGAGGCCATTTGACCCAGTATGTTTTTTTTCCTACTGGAGAACTTGTGTCTTAGTAGTTGGTGACCTAACTGATACTCCAGCCCTCAACCTTGAATCATAGAGACAGAAAACGTTTCTTTACTATTTAACTCTGGTAACTTTTAGAGATGGATTGTTTCTGGGGATTTTCTTGGAGAAGGATGAGGGTGGAGCTTGTTTTATTTTGTTCTTCAGGAGGTTAACAGTGCTGGCATTTGAGTAATTTCTGTTTATTTATCAGGAGACTCTAATTCCATGTAATTAACTTCTGATACAATGCATCTTACTTAGCTTTAGCTATTGCACTGAACATCTTGCTGGTCATCTAGATTCCCCTATAGTTACTGGTGACAGTCATTTCCAGGAGCAGTATGTACCTAGAGCTAGGTGCCCAAAATGGGATGAATTATCTTGCATGTCTGTAATGCTTGTAGATGGATCTTAGCTAATTAGCGTAGAGTAGGTGACTGTGGTTATCTGGTTTAGATGGTTATCTGCAGATGAACTGAAAATGGAGGCAAACAGAGAGGCACGGTGGTTCCGATTTCCTAGAAAGGGCTATATATCAAGAGAAGAACAAAGAGTTTATTTGCTGTTGATAGATTTTTCAAAGTAGCACTCATTTCTTAGAGTTACAGCTATGCACTGTAAAGAGGTATGCTTAATGCCTGAGCTGAAATGTGTAATAGCACTTCCATGCTAAAGTGAAAAAAATTTAAGTATATGACCTCTCACTTCAACTGGGATTAAAAAAAAAAAAAGTGTCTATGAGTATTAGACATCTGTATCTCTCTGTAATCCATAGTGAAGCAAATGCTTACCTTTCTAAGATTCCTCTAAACTGTGTAGCCTTAAAATTAAATGTTTGTTTATTATCTCAATTTTTGTATAGATATTATCATATATGAAGCAATTCTCTCTTTACTGCCTGTGTCTTGGAGTGCTCTGTTACAGCTTAACACAAGCATCATACTTTCATCGTTCATAAGAGAAGGTCTAATGCTTTTAGAGCAGAAGGAAAAGAATTCAGTTCTGAGTTCAGTGGCTGTATATGGTTATCAAGCATTTTCATTTGTTCTTTTGCAGTAATAAACTCACTGTAAGATGCTATCCAAGTGTTTGTATTGCTGCAAAATACAACATGAAGGAAATCGGTTAAATTATTATAGAGTTAAAGGTAATTAATGATTACCATAAATACAGAATTTATCAGAAGCAGTTCCCATTTTTAGGATGGCAGTTAAGATGTGATCATAACTTCTATTATAAAATTTGTATCTTTGCTAGTCCAGGGTGTGTGAAATGCTTTTTTTTTTTTTGCTATGAAAAAGCAGAAATAAAAAATATGACCAGTTCTTACTGTGGTTCAGCTTATAGGTAAGTTCTCAGCACCATCTTTAAGGAGGTGCTATAATTAATTTCAGGGCAAAAGTCTGACTTTTCTAATGGCAAAGAATTGATGAAAAGGCAGTTTACAGAAAACATTTTGCCTGACAATGACACAAAAAAAATGGAAATATTGATTCTAGTACCTGCTGTATTTAGGAGGAGGTAAATGTCTTACTGTCATAGTTTAGCCCTGCTTGGGACCAAGCTATGCAGTGTCTCACTCACTCCCCCCACCATCCAAGGAAATGGGGGAGAGATAATTAATAAAACAAAAAGCTCGAGCTTTGAGATAAGGACAGGGAGAGATCATTCAAGTTACTGTTATGGGCAAAACAGATTCAACTTAGGGAAAACTATTTCAGTTTATTAATAATAAAACCTAGGCAGGATAATAAGAGAGCACAAAAGCAACTCCCCCTCCCCTCTTCCCTGGCTTAACTTTATTTCAGATTATCTCTACCTTCTCCCCTCCCCGACTGGCACAGGAAGAATAGGGAATGGGGTTATGATCAGTTCATCGCATGTCATTTTCCACTGCTCCTTCCTCCTCGGGGCAAGAACTCCTTGCATTCTTCCCCTGCTCCAGCGTGAGGTCCCTCCCACGGGCTACAGTCCTTCGTGAAACTGCTCCAGCGTGGGGTCCTTTTCTAATGGGTACAGTCCCTCAGGAACTGGCTACCCCAGTGTGGGCCCTCCATGGGCCACAGCCTCCTTCAGGCATCCCCCTGCTCCGTTCAGTGTGGGCTCCTCCCCGGGCTGCAGGTGGATCTCTGCTCCTCCGTGGACCTCCATGGGCTGCAGGGGGACAACCTGCCTCACCATGGGCTGCACCACGGGCTGCAGGGGAATCTTGTCAGGGGCAACATTATTCCTCCTGCTCCTTCTTCACTGACCTTGGCATCTGCAGCCGTTCCTCTGACAAGAAATTCTTCACAGTCAGGCTCAGTCAGACGCCTCTCAGGTTCCCTTCACATCTCCTCTCTTTTCTCTCGTCTGCGCCGGGCTGAGTCGGGCCCAGACGGCCACCCTGCGGGAGGCCAGAGGGTGAGGGGTGCAAGGCCCACAAAGCTCACGCCTCCCCCTCTCTGCCCCTGCTTCTGTTTCATTTTCCCCTTCTTAAATATGTTATTACTGAGGTGTTATCACTGTCGCCAATGAGGTCAGTCCTGGCCAGCAGCAGGTCCGCCCTAGGCCTGGCTGAGTCCACTGGCGGAAACTTCTAGCAGCTTCTTGCACAAGCTGCCATCATATCCTGTCCCCCCGCTATGCCTCTACACAAAACCAGCCCACTTATGTAAGTAAACGCATAAGGTCAGTTCTCCTGTGCATCTATAGTTGAGATACTAGATCTAGAAAATAGACATGAGTTCTGGAATTGTAAAAGTTTATTTGAGTTGAGAAGTATTGGGCAATGCGAGTGTCATAATGATTATATGTCTCTATAAATATATATATATATATGAGGTAGATTTGAGGCGCACAGAGAGATACTAGCTTACAATTTGTGTCAAGAAAAGAAAACCGGCAGAATTAAGGCTGCATCCAAAATATGATGTGATACATTTGAGAGACTACATATAAGAATGCTGAAATACTTATCTTTAGCTCTCCATTTCTTTCTTTTTTTTTTGGTTTTCAATATTTGCTTTTATAACTTGAAACATGTTAAAAATTAAGACAAGCTCTTATTCTAATTGCATATATTAAAACCAAGATCTTGTCTGGTTTTAAGTGCAAAGCACTAAACTGTCCCCTAACTGAAATGGCGAGATTTTAAAACGTTTGAATACCTGTAGCTGAAATAATCAGCTTCTGAAACGATAACTTGTAAAAGCAGTGGCACAACACTGTTTGATGTCCCAGATCTTCAGAATTCTCCTTCCCTACTTGTTTGCATTTCTGAAGCAGTATTTAAGAACTTTCATAAGCCCGTCTTTTAATAATGCTGCTGAAGAACAAGTCTCTAGTTGGACATAAGCACTCAGATTTCCAAATTATGTGCAATTTTGATATGATAAAAATTAAGAATTTTATCATTTAAAATTATAAGTATACGTGCTTTATGCTATGTTTTGAAAACAGATGAGTAAAACTCATTCTGTCATATAGTTTATAAAAAAAGACAATTCACTGATTATTTTTCTCATGATATGCACAATATGATGTACTCCACAACTTAAATTAGAAACAACTTCAAAGTGCGAACACAACGTATGTTATAATCCTAATTTTTAAACCAAAGGATTTAACTAGAAACAAGAAGAAAGTACAATGTAAATTGACTTAATACACACTGAACAGAAGATAAATCTTCATCTTCCATCCCTCTCTAAATCATATTAGATATCCATGGTACCTAAGCACATCTATTTCATGTGTACCTTGAAAGTGGCAAGAGGCTACCTATTTTCTGTTGCAAAGAGCAGTGACTGATAAATTTTGGATGTAACTTAATGCATCTTTTCCAAGCTCCAATATTCCAGTTGTCTAAGAAGTAGCAAATATTTCCACCACCTACCTATAAAATCAAACCAGAGCTAAAATAATTGATTTGGGGAGTGGTGGGGAAAATCAAGTATCTAAGAGACCAGTCACTGGTGTAAACACTTGTTGTGCGACACTAAACCTTACCTCAGGCCTTCTGCTCCATTAATTGAGCACTGCCTGTGTTACCGATACTGATACACTAGATGTTGTTGCAAAACTCATAGCTGCTGTGAAGCATAGTGGTGTGATATGAAGCGATGCTGAAAACAGTAGAAGCTCTGTCACCAGGTCAGCTGCAAGAAGAAGTGACGTGTGTGAATGTACAGTATGCGGAGTTTTGTGAAAGATGCAGTCTCTCTCCCAAAGAACTTCAGCTGATGATACAAGGGGAATTCAGTTCCCTTTGGCAGGACTCCATGTTGATCTGGATGCTGTAAATACTTCTGCTTCCACACTTACTTAGCTCATGCTGCTAAAAATATACTCATGACAGACTTAATGAAAGTACCTTCTTTTAAAACTACTTGTCTACAACAATCATTTAATATTCTTGTTTGCACGTGTGGTTCTCATTACTATGATGTAGCTATTAATACTGATGAAAATTAAAGAGAGAAAATCCAAATATTTTCATATTTGCACTTTTCCGGTAGCATTTAATAAACCCCACAGCTAATCAGCTGCAAATTTTCTTGATTTTGTTGGTTTATTTTTTTTTAATTCAAGAGTAATATAGCAATATATGAAATTGTATTACAGCAGTAAGGACTTCAGAATCCCAGTAGATGATGTAATTATGATTAAAAATTAGTATTATTGAATAATTCACTTATGTAATATGCAAAAGTAATTTTTTTCTCTCATTTTCAATAACCATCAGTCTTAATATCTAACTAATGAAAAAACATAAACAGTGTCATCTATCAGGTTACTAACAGAGAATGCCACTTATTGGAGCCTCATTGTTTACTTTAGCAGGTAATTTGTGGACCGGAATCATTTAATTGTTCTGAGCACATAATTACATGCCAGCATTTTCCAATTTAATTAAAATGTACAAATCTGAAGATTAAGGGAATTTTTGAATTATTAATCATTTCTCCTCTAGGAAATCTTGTTGCTCTGCAGGAGATTTGTCCAGTGTACAACTATACGTATTTTTTTCCTTCTCTTTCACAGACAGACAATTTTCCCGCAGAGCCCAATTACATGGGCAGCAGGCAGCAGTTTGTTCAAAGGTAAGGCCTATTAAATAACTTTCTCGGCTTACCCGTTTGCATTCTTGTCAAAATTGCTTTGCCAGAGAGTACAATTAAACTTAGAACAAGTAAATATAACTCTATCTCTCTTTTTTCTTTCTTTTTTTTTTTTTTTTAATATGTATTTCAGTAGCTCCACGTTCAAGGATCCAGAAAGAGCCAGCTTGAGGGACAGCGGGCATGGGGACAGTGATCAGGCTGACAGTGACCAAGACACTAACAAAGGCTCCTGCTGTGACATGTCTGTTAGGGAGGCACTCAAGATGAAAACTACTTCAACTAAAAGCCAGCCACTTGAACAAGGTGAGTGAAGCCTCCAATGCTTACAAAAGTGTAAAGTTTAAGCTGTCATTATAAAACTATTAGTATTGCAGTTGCGGTTTATCAGGTGGAATACCCTACTGATAATACTATCAGAGAAAACAGTAAATCTTGTAGTTAGCCCAGAGCAAAGAATGTTCAGTGTCTTTCAGAATGAACATGAAATGAAACCACATGTATCCAAAGTAGATTAAAAGAAAAAAAAAAATCAGTACTTTTTAAAAATGATTAGAATATACTTTATCTCCATTGGCGTGGCCTGTGATATATTATATACAGTCCTTCTACCAAAATGTGATTTGGAAAATCAGACTAGACATGACTGCAACAGATAAAAGAACACCAGTCATTTAAATTCCTCACGTAGTTTGGAGAAGAACAACAGAGGCTTGGGATATCAGACAAGAATAAAAATGGATCAGAAGATGTTTTCATTTCATGGATGTATTTTCCTGTTTGTAATTTTGATTTCACAATTAATAGTAGTGTGAGAAGTGTCAAATATTAATATAATCTGATTTTCAGTATAATTTCATTGATATCCTGCGAAGGTGTCTGTGAAGCAGCTAAAATGATTTCTATCAGGACAATGACAGTGCTCTCTGCATGCATTCGTTCTGACAAACAAGCATATTTATTTCCTCAAAATCTGTGTCCAATTCTTTTTTTTCCAGATATGTTTTATCTAATTATGAGGTCTTTTATTTCAAAAGAAACACTTTTTTTTTTTTTGTTTTTTTTTTAAAGCATCAGACAGACTGAGTACTGCAGCATTTTATGTGTTTGTATTTTACTTCTAGGCTGTAAGCAATAAGGAACTGCACCACTGAATTATTTCAAAATGTTTTGTGTGTTTGCTATTATTTTAGTTTGTTTTAGGGAAGATGATTCACTGTTAAAGACAGTTAAATAAGTCAGCCTTAATAAGAAGCTGTATTTATAATTAAGCAGAAGTATATTATAAGCTTTTTATTAAAAGCTGATTAATTACAGCTAGGGGTTGTTTTTTTTTTTGCCTTTTAGCCTGGTCTCATCAGTAGTACAGTCATCAGGAAATACATGTTTAACTTCATTTTTTTTTATTATGTTGCGATTCCAGTATAATTTTTGCTGTGTAGAATATTTAGAATGCTGCAGTATAATTTATTCTGAATGTATTTCAGTGTTGACCTCATATATGACCTTATTTTCCAAGTAATAAATTCCATAAAGATTATTTTTTTCCTGACCTTTTGCCACAACAACTCTTTACTTATAATTGGACATTGATCTGTATAAAGATGAAGTACTGGACTTTATTTTTTTTAAGAAGCTGTTTGAGTGTTTGTCTAATTTTGTCAGTTTTGTGTATGAAAAAGAGAAAATAGCTGGATTTCTATCTATCAAATACAGCCATGAAAGAGTTCTAAAATTTTTAAAGTTTCATTAGGAAAAGGATTTACTACTCAAATTAAAAATGTATGAGTTTTTAGAAAAGGACTGCATGGCTAGAGTTCATAATGTTACACTACTTTTTTTTTTTTCTTCTACTTTTTCTTTTTTTTTTTCTTTTTTTTTTTTTTTTTTT
>WHYT01017496.1:362188-378989 GCA_009806455.1 Tetrax tetrax
TTTACTTGTACGAACTCTTCCATCTCAAGTGTAATGTAATAAAATCATTGGCATATTATGAAAACTGAACCTGCAGTGAACACCTTACGGGGTTACAGATCATTGCAGTAACAAATGTGTTGCAATGTGGTGTTCCCAATGAAATCGATGATCACTTGTCATTGAGCTTAGCACAATTAGGGTTCTTAACCCAAAGTATCTTTTCCCTTTTGTAAGAAGATCAACAAAATTACTTTCTCTGATCATAAGCCAAGTTGAAGGAAGGTGAGAAATAAAATATATATGATTACAATAGAAAAAAAAGGACTTCATTTTCTTTAGCAAAAAGTTCTTTTCTGGGAAAAGGAGATGGACAGCTTGCTAGAAACAATTGTCTTCAGGACCACCTGAAGCAAAATCAGAAGTTGTGGTTCTGTCATTATTCTGGGTTGTACGCAAGGATGGGAATTCAATACTTTGTAGCAAAGGTTCAGACTTGATTTTTTTGTTGTTGTTGGTTAAAGAAACTTAAAATACCTTAATTTCTGCTCGATCTTCTGATATTATTTTAAAAAGTATCAGTATTAACTGTGAGTTCAAGACCTTGACTTGAAATTTCCAATTTTAAAATGAATTAAGTTTGATCTTGACACCCTTTGTATGTAATTCCAAACACTATTGTCACGGGTCCAATTCTACCCATGACAGTAGTAAGAATGCTAGTGGTACAAGTAATTTAACTACAATTTTGAGCACCTCTAGCCTAGACAGTTTGAAAATTAAATGGTCATATTGAGACAAAAAATATGTCAGTAGCACTGTGCAATTGCACTTCTATCAGTAACAGAGAAATAGAAAATTGTATGAAAAAAAAATTTTTGTAGTGAAGACATCTGATTTCATCATGGGATAGGAAGCAATCAAGCTTACTTTGTGATTTGCACTAAAATAGTGAAAAGAGTGAATTGTAAACCCTCAGTAAGTTTACTATAAAAATACTTTATTTCAAGAAAAATATCTCTAGACTGCAGGTTTTGTCTGGTGGTGATTGTAAACATAGAATTCACACAAACGGGAAATATATTGCAAATTAGATATTTTTATGAAGTGCTTATGAAAGCTCATGACTTGGCCTTAATGGAAAAAAAGGGGAAAAAGCCCCAACCCTTTGAAAGTTATCAGAACAGTAAAAGATTTGTGTTAAAATAAGCATGTCTCATTTTAGTAATCTCAATCATATATCCTCTTACTGTGAATTCCAAGCCACTTTCTGCATAAAAATATCTAGCTATCTCTTAAGCTTTCTTACGCTTTCTAAATCAGCTGTCTTACTAAGCAGCTTGTTCCATATGCCTGCTACTCTTTCAATAGAATGGTTTTAGATAGATTTGCTTTGTTTACTTTTCTTTTTTAACTTCTGTTGCTGAGACTTTAAACCTTATCATTAGTTTGGACAGTTTGAGATCACCTTACTTAGAAGCATCACAAGAATTAATAGTTTTGAATACATTTGTCAAGTTACCTGTTTATTTCACTTGAAGCAGCATGTATTATTCACATTTTATATTTAAATAACAGAATAATCATTTTATTTGGTGTGGTTTAAGCATAACAACAATAATCTGCATTTCTTTAGAAGATACTCAAAGCTGAAAATTATATCGTAAACCATAAATTTTATCTACAAGGAAGCAGTACAACAGCACAATATACATTTTATACTTTTCTTAATTAATCCTGGGTATGTTTACCTTATAATCAGTAAAACAGTATAGAGTTATGGACTTCTCTGTGTTTACTCATAAATAATTTTGCTAGATTTTCCTAGGAATTTTCCTTCCTTCTTATTTCAGTTTTTACTGTCTGTATTTTCTTGCTTTAACATAAATCTACATTTTTCATGCCATTGTCAAAAAAATATCCAAAGGATTAAGTATCTCCAAATTCGATAGCTTTGTTGCTGAGTTTTTGCTTTATCACTGTGCATTGCATCTTTCAACATGTTTGCTTGCTGTTCACACCTGCACCCCATAGAGGGGGCATTTCTTCATGTGCTGTTGCCTCGTTAACAGTAGCACGGATCCTGAGAATAAACGAAAACTGGAGGCACCTCCTTGGAGGAACGGTAAAAGGAAACTCTTCAGCGTTGGTGTCTGAGGATCTGTATTGCTCAGCAGGTTTCTCTGTAGAACAGTGCTGTTTTAATCTAGGATATAGATGACTCGTATAAATGTATCTTCAGAAAAAAAAAATCTATTAAATAAAACATAAAGATATAATACTTCTTTCTTCATCAGCACAACAAAAATACCTTTGCATCACAACTGATACAGTGCTACATGCAACAGTTTTAGGAATAAAACCTGTATCAGTGTTAGAGGATCTTTATGAATACTGTCAACTCTTGAGTTTGTTTACGGAACACATTCACAGAATGAGTCTGTAGTAACTTGTACATTTATATTCCCAATTTCTAAACAAGAGTGATCCCTGAAAATGAGTATTCTGCATTATCCATCTGCAGCAGAGCCAAAATTATCAGAATTTTTACCAACATTTTTTCTGGACTATCCATTGATTTTCTTGCCATAGTCTTGCTTGAGTCTGTAGGATAATGAAAATCCATTCTGTTTAACTAAGTGAGAATCAGTCTAGACTGATAAGTGCAGAAAGTTCAACAAGCAAATTTCTACTGACTGACATCATCACCCATGCTTTCCATGCCATTGGGTATGATGGGTTCTTTTATGAGTACATCAGCTTAATGAGATAATGGAAAAAAGAAAATTGTGGAGAAATACTTACTTTCAAAGTTCTCAGAGCTGGTGATGGTCTCTTCTGAGAAACTTATGGAGGCCGGGAGTCCCCTCAGAGCTGACACAACCTGTGAAATATTTTGTTCAACATTGCTTCATCCTGTAGTTTTTTCCCCTAGACAGAACATCTCCTGTCACATTCTGTCTGTGCTCAGAATGTGAATAGCTGTCAGACTGCACTACTCTTTCTGATGCCACCTAAGAGTCTTTATGTCTAGGACTATCATCCCTTCCCACTCGCTTACCTCTAACATGGTTAGGTAAGGTGCTGTTGTACATCAGGACTTGCATGCAATAACTGTTCTTCTCTTTCATCTGATTAATTGTTATCCAGACAAGCTACAAGAGCAACTTAATTGTATTGAAAATCTCTCTCCTTTTCTTATTATGACTTAGTAGTATCTATTTCTAGAACTGCAAATTCTGGAAACAGTTAAGTGAAACCCACACAAAATTACATATTTTTTTTCCCTTTTATTTTTTCTTTTCCACATATTTTTCTCTCTCCTTTTTTTTCGGCTCCTGTGCTTTATGGAAGCACATGTATAAACCTAGATGAAGACTAGCGTAAGTCAAAGACTGAACTATCTATTCTGTAACTGCTTCTAATTGACCAAATTTGTTATCAACACCTTGGAGATACTTGATTTTGGTCTCATTCTAATAGTGAGATATTTTATTTAAGATTTTAAAATATATGTAGATTTACAGACTTCTATGAAGAATAAAACCATATTTATATTTGTTTGATATCCACTCCACTGTGTTTAACAAATTCATTATGTCATTTAAGACACTGCCAGTAGTTTCTTCCTACTTTTGTACTGTGAGTACCTTATTCAGTGAAACAGTACTTCTAAATTTAAGAGAATTAGCAGCATCATTATTGGTCTCATCCTTCTTATGAAGTCCTTGTCGAATGTTAATATTGAAACTTCTATTGGTATTAAACTTTAAAATTAATTAGTCAGAGGAGTACTCATAAAAGATTCAAATGTTCTAAGTGCCTTACCTCAAACACTTGTTTAAAGATGATCTAGGTAACACTTTTCCAAGACTTCCTTACCTAGGTTGGTCTAGACTATGCAAATGTTCTGTAATGCCCTTTCTTTGAGAGATCAGAATAATATTCTCCCTTCGAACTTAAGTTAATGAACTAGAAAGAGGAATATAGGTGGGTTGACTTTGCTGTACAGATGATTGTCATAACCATTTTCATGTTAATACCCAGTAATCTATGACATATCTGTTGTTGTATTATGTAATGAGCAAATTATATGATGGATTTGGGCAAAATAAATACAAATCTCTTGTATCTACCAACTTACATTTTCCCAGAGTATTAAAGATTTCTTTCCTTCTTTTGCAGTTGTGTTGAATGTCTTTCTGGTTTTAGGTTTTATTTTTAGACCATCTACTAGTCTACCAGTCAATTTCAGTTAATTTTTTACATTTCAGTTATTTCAATACTGAGTCTAGATTTGTGAGTGACACTGTGTGACATCAGGTTAAACGATAATCAGGTCGTTCAACCTGTTTAAGCACAGTCCAGTTTGTTTGGTATTTCCTCGTTAGAGATGGGAGTGTTCCCAGGCATAGAGCTTCTCTCTGTAGTGTGCTCTTCTTGTCAGTATATGAGCAGCTTTGAATTTCAGGCAAAACTGTCCAAGTAAAGAATGAGTTTGAGGGAGTAGTTGTTCGTCCTAAAAGAAGTCAGAAAAGAAAGTGAAGTGGCATCCTAATGGAGAAGGGATGGATTACCTTAATACTTTGACTACTCACTTATCTGCCTTCATTGTTACAAAATAGAAAAGCAGTGCAAACAGCCTGGCAGCTGAAGTGACAGGGGAAGACACTTTGCATCAGACTATCTTAGCCTATTATTGCCATCTATTATTGCCTGTTGTCCTGCTTTTCAACTGGAGTTGAGTTCTGCCAAACCAGGTTTTTAATCAGGTGCATGTTTCAGCATCTGGCAGATTATTATCATCATGTATCTATTTTGTTACTAGTGTATCCCACATTTAATTAATATATTTAGCCACAGATTAGGGAGGGGAATTTCTATAACCAATTTTCAAAACATGCAGAAAGAGCTTTCTGCATCTGTACATACACAAAACGTGTCACTGCGACACAAAGAAGAGATGATAGTCATTCAGCACAGCTTCATCTATA
The DNA here is from genome assembly GCA_009806455.1 of Tetrax tetrax. NCBI lineage: Eukaryota > Metazoa > Chordata > Aves > Otidiformes > Otididae > Tetrax > Tetrax tetrax. Next base: position 367,162 of record WHYT01017496.1, read on the forward strand.
CACCATTTGGCATATTATGCTACATTTTTCAGGTAATTTCATTTCCCCCCTCATTCTTTCTTCTTATTTTATAACTACAAATTAGTTCAGTGGTTGAAAATTATCTATATTTTTGCCCTATATTTTGTTTTAATTGGAAGCTTTACCACTATATATATATTATTACTAACACCTTAAAAGGTTGAGATTGTACCAATAAAAATAATAATATATTTTTAAAGTTTTCTTTGGCAAGTTTATTTACAAATTAATGCATAACATGCACTTTAAGATCACAAGTCTACTCCCATAAGTCTCATGTTTGAGATGTGAGTGCAAATTCTAACATTTGGGTGCTGTAACTGTTGGTGCGCATTTCTTTGTGCTATTAGAGGCAACAAAGCAGAATATCCCTCCTCTGTCACTAGTGTAAATCTCATGACTTCCTTTATATACTTTCTGTTTTGACACCACCTTTCCCAGGACTGAGCACAGTCCTTGTTCTGCTTGTAAAGCTTAGAAGCCATAAGTTATCTTTTTGCTTTATTCCCACTAGAAGAGCAAGAGAAGAATTTGCAGTTCTCAGTAAGATGAGGCCCTTCTATGTCAAAATCATTATCTTTCGCTAACATTTCTTCTTTTCAGATTCTTTTTATAAATTGAAAGAAAAGTGGGGGCATAGAAAGATCAACAATTTTTGAAACAAGGTAACCGGAAAATAGGTAGTTTTCATTGTTTCAGGCTTTATGCATTTCCCTGGGTGGTAAATGGATGTTCTCTGCCTGCGCTTGCTTTTGTTAATGAAAATTTTAGGGCATAAATTCGTATGTTGGATGGATACTTAATATGATGGAAACTATTGTAACGTGACTAGCAAGTCTATTGCTGCCTCTTAATCTGTGTCTGAAAACATCCTTGTATGGTATATTTACAGTTTTAATTAAGCTTATACAGAATTATAGTTTAAAAAAACATATATGTGAGAGTGTGTATGTGTGTGTGTGTATGTGTGTTTACTCAGTTATAGAAAGGAGACTATTAAAATAAATACATCATCTCCTCTCTTTCTCACTTTAAGTCATCACTGTATGATTGTGTCTCCTTTTATTCAGTTAGCAGAAAATACAGATATAATATATAGTGATAACAGTAAAGTTTTGACAAAATGCCACTGTATATTCCAGCCACATCCTTGTTAGCAAAAAAAAAGAAAAGAAGGAATATTCTGCAAATGCAGTTACAGTAAAGCTAATTCATATTAATTGGAAACCTAAATTTGGACTGTAGGTATCAATAGTTTTATGTCTAGCTGAGGAAGACATAACATAAGTGTCTTAAATAAGAGATAGGAATTAATTATTCTGTTCAGTAATGTCTCAGTTGGAATAATGTTTTTTTGTTGTTGTTGTTCTTCTGGAATAAAGAGTATCTCCTGATTTCTGTATACAGTAACCAAGTCTGTCCTCTTCCTAGCCCTTTTTTTTTTTTCTGTGTACATACTACTCTTCTCCTATGCCCTGATTTCCAAAGGGAGAAAAGTGGTATCATTTAATTTGGACCAGAGTTGCAGCACACTTTAATTAGTGACACAGCCACCATACTCAGTTTGTAGGCATATGTTTAGGGAAGATCTGGACAAATTCAAAATCAACAAAGAGGTAGAATAACGGCAGAAAATAGAAGTTTATGAAACATAGTGGATGAAGTTTGAAAGTAGTGTTTATTTAGAATTTGTATTTATTTAAATGAACAACTTCAGGGGTGAAACATAATAAAAGTATTTGTATATATAAAGTTTTTATAAATGGGATGGTGATTGCCTTTTATTTTTGTTTCATTTGCTGGGAGAGCTATTTAGGTTACACATGAGGGAGAACTTTGCTATAAAGGTAACTAGACACTGAAGCAGGTTGCCCGCCTAAGTTAAAGAATCCCCTTCATGGCCGTTTTTAAAACAAGTTAAATACACATGTCAGCGATGATCTAGATTTATTTTAATCTACCCAGGGCCAGAGGATCACTCTAGCCCTGCTTTTTATGATGCCATGATTAAACGTGAGGATGTGATATATTGTCTAGTCCTAAGTAAAACGTATTGAAAAGGAATACTTGCACTGACCTGTTCTGCAGAATTTCCTTGGTGAACATTTTCTATTAGGGGAAGAGCTGCCAGTGTCAGAGAATTGTAGGGAATGTGGATTATGTAGTGCTTCACAACAAGAATCTCTGATATAATAGTACTTAGCATTTAACATGGACTTTGCTCAGAGACAGAGCTGCAGTATGGTTAACTATTAGCTGCTTAGTGAAACTTTGTCTGGTCTCTGTACATCAGTGACACACACAGGCTGTGTATCAGCCTCTGTGCATCTACTGACCATCCCAATTTCCAGAATAGCAGAACAGCTGGTTTTCATTGCCTGCTGCTGCTTTCTCCTATTCCAGCTGCTATACTCAAATAACCTCCCTTCCCCAAGTGGGCTTCGTATGGTTTGAAAGGGACTTAATGTACCTCAGTGCATAGGGAACTTTTGATGCATATTTCATTATGTTTCAGTTCTTTCTACAGGGAATACTACATGTATAACAGATGTTCCCTGACTACTACCCTTTCCTGAAGGTGACATGCCCTTTTTTTTGTGTTTCATTTCTAATGTATATGGAGCTGGTAGTGCCTGTGTGGTATTAAAAAGTACTGTTCCATGGCTGCCCCTGTGCTGTATGCCAAGCTATATTTAATTCCATCTGCTCCCTCTGCAGCATGAAATGGAGAGAAGCATATGCCCAGTATAACCAAGTCATACAGTGGCACAGAAAAACACCCTTTAAGACAAGTAAATGCTTTTTTAAAATTTAGGACCATATTATTCCAGCTTTTTATACATAAACTGTCTCATATAAATCAGTGTTCATGTAGCTATGCATGAAAAATCCTTAAGTACTGTATATGTAGTAGGTGTATGTTTTTTTTATATATATATATGTATATATATATACGCATACATATGCACAAATACAGAAACAAAACATTATTAACTGATACCCTTGAAAATTTTGTGATCTATATAAACCTTAACAGTAGGGAAAATTGAAAGCTTTGAAACATAGCATGCTTATTTTAAAACTGCAAATGTGAGGAAAAAAAATCACAAACTTTTGACTTAAAACATTGTATTTTCTTAATAAAACTTGTTTTGGGAAAGTATAATACTGAAGCGAAAGCTATCTATCTAAAATAGAGTATACAGTTTAAAAAAAATTATTTAAAATGAAGTTTTTTATATATCATTAATAATTTATTGTAGTGCACATTAATGTACATATATTTGTGCATATACATATATAGCATTATATATTTAATAATAGAATTTCAAAGTCTGTTCAAGTATTATAAGGATGTGCATCTTGGATTTTTTTAGAGGGTAGTCTATCAACTGTTTCTCAGGTTTGAATTAAATTCTTCATACTGAATTTTATTATCTAATTCAACTTTTGCTTGAACAAATGAATGTAGTTCTTACATAAAAATTGCAATTTAGGTTGCACATTGGACACGATCTCTAGGCAATTACATAGTTTAAACAACCTTCCAAGCTCTGAATCAAACTTACAGAATTCAAACAACAGAAACACAACTGGAATTTTGTCTGTTCTGTTACTGTGAAGAGGCTTTTTTTTTTCAGCACATCTGTAATGTGCATGGCCTAGGGAAGCAGAGATTGGATCCATGTGCACTACCGAATATGAGTAGTTCTACACTTCATGTGTGTGATTAGTTTTAGCATGTAGTATTTCTTTTCTACTTTACCACTTTGATTTGAAGTGAGGATTCTGTCCGTTATCCCTGTTGTGTTTTGTTATTGTAAATAAAGTTCACATAAAGACAATGTAGGTCTGTATTTATCCAAAATTACCTTTAATTTCAAGAAGAAATAACTTTTCTTTTATTTTTTCTTTTTTTTTCTTCCCTGAGGTATACAAAATTCATACTGCACTTTTATAACAGATTCATAAAGTATCAGCTTCACATCTCTTTTATAGGAATATTTTATTTAGTGTAGAAATTTTGCACATGTATTGTGGGAAATAATATTATGTGGCCCTAACAAATATGGGTGGTTACTCCTAAAAGTTATCAATATTTTTTCTCTATGAAAAAAACTACAAAATAGTACATGAAATCAATTTTTGTCGAATTCTTAACCTGATTTCTTTTAAAGACTTAGTATTTGACCATAGGCAAATAATATATTAAAAAAAAAGGGAAATTGAAATAGTTTGACTAAAATATTTGTAAAATTTGTGTCTATATTATCACACACAGAAAGTTGACCCTAAGTTATGTCAGGTAACACTCTTGTCTCCATTCAAAGTTTTATGACCCAACAGTTGATACCCAGGTAGGAATATCTGGGTGCACAGGAAAGGCAGGCATTTTTGATGGAAAGTGCACTGAGTAGAGAGGGAAGGAGAAAGAAACCATCATTGAACACTACAGCCGCTACTGTGAGGAAAGCATTAAACTCAGCTTAACTTGCCAGTGTGGCATTTTTTCTTTGGCATTCAGGCTTATAATAAACAAATAAGGATATCCTCAAAATGTATACTTGGATGAAATCACCCTGGCAAGTCCACAGTATGGTAAAATATATTACAGTCCCTAAATATATAACTGTCCCCAAAGGAAGCACTATTATATTAACTCAGGACACGTACAATTAACATTTATTGGAATTTTCAAACACTATAAAAACAAATCTTAAAATTCTCTGGCTTCAAGATATTTATTGTGAAAATGAAATCCTATGAGATGTTGAAGCCTAGTTCTTGATACATAGCTATGAAAGTTTTGAATTTGCATATGGACACCTTTTCTTTATACACAACTATGTATAATATCTATATTTTTGTTACTTTCATAGTCTGTTTATTAATTCTTTACTTCATTGATTTTTATGTTTAATTTTATTCATTTATTTTTCATTTTATGTTTTATTTTGTGTTCACTCACATATTTTCTTTATATATGGAGAATATCATTAATATATATGTTGCTAGAAATTTGACACAAGAAGAGTCTCTTAAAGACAAAATAGATGTTCAATGAAAGTTTGGAACCCATCCTAACCTTGTTTTTTAAGAAATCTTTTATTCTATCACTAATTCACTATTATTTTACAGTGATCTCAGGAGATGTGTAACCTCTTTAAATAAGACAAAATAAGCAACTACTTAAAGCCTAAACATTTATTTACTATGTTGAACTTAAAGATTTCTTTAAATTCTTTAAAGACATAGCTTCAGATGTCAATAGAATTACAGAGCATTGTGAATTTATTACATTTCTGCAGCTTTTCACAAGTGTACATGACAACAGTAGCTGGCTCCTCGCTTATTAAAAAGAAGACTCATATTTTAACTTTTTACTAGCACATTTGTGCTATCTTTAAGTACCATAAAGCTGCTTTGCTTATTATAACTTATTATTATTAAAATTTGTTCTTTTTCTGATATGTAAAAGTATGGAAAGACAGTGAGAGAAAGAGTCACAGACAGAAGAAAGAGAAAAAAAAATAGAAGTGTAACATGTGGAAAGATAACATGCAACACAGAAGAGAAAAAAAAAACAAGTAATCAAAACACATTCAGATTTCTCAAGAAACAAGAAGCTGCCCTACTGTTAGAGACAGTGTACTTTTTAAAAATTTAATTCTCTGCCAAAAGTGATCAAAATTTTCGTTTTTCCTAGACGCATGCTGCAAGTACATAATCCTAAACTGGAATACATTTTTTATCGGACAGGTGCTTGCAGTCTTGCAGCAGAGGTTCATCACAGTTGTACCACCTTGCCTATTCTGAACCAACACAGTAGGATATTTATTTATTGTTATAAGTCAACACAACACAGCTTTTTATTTTTAATCCAGTGTCAGGTAACCTTGTTCATTTGCATAAGCTTTTATAGCTGAACAAAAATAAAATACTTCCTCAAGATATAGATGATGATATTTTTACTTAGGGTTTTAGTGCCTTTGTTCAGTTTACTGGCAAAATTTGGGAACAGAATACTCTGGAAAATAAAACAAAAGACAGAGTACTCTGGAAAATAAAACAAAAGTAAAATACTTGTTGTTGTAGTTCAGCCCCGATCGGGACCTGACTACGCAGTCTCTCTCCCACTCCACCCACCCTCCGAGAGAACAGGGGGAGATGATATAAGAAAAACGGCTCGAGGTTTGAGATAAGGACAGGGAGAAATCCTTAAAGTTACCGTCACGGGCAAAACCAGACTCGACTTGGGGAAAACTATTCATTTATTTCTAAAACTTGCAGGAGAATGAGACAGAGAAACAAGATGACCTGCCCCCACCCCTCCCTCTTCCCGGGCTTAACGTTATCTCTACTACCTTCCCCCCTGAGCGGCACAGGGGGGGAAAGGGAATGGGGGTCGCGGTCAGTTCATCACGCGTTGTTTTACGCCGCTGCTTCATCGTCAGGGGAGGAACTCCTCGCATTCCTCCCCTGCTCCTTCGTGGGGTCCCTCCCACGGGCCACAGTCCTTCGTGAAACTGCTCTGGCATGGGTCATCTCTTCCACGGAGTGCAGTCCCTCTAAAACAGCTGCCCCAGTGGGCCCTCCATAGGCCACAGCCTCCTTCAGGCCTCCACCTGCTCCGGCGTGGGCTCCTCCACGGGCTGCAAGTGAATCTCTGCCCCTCCATGGGCCTCTATGGGCTGCAGGGGGACAACCTGCTCCACCATGGTTGTCACCACAGGCTGCAGGGGAATCTTGGCCAGGAGCTGCATTACTCCTCCCCCTCCTTCTTCACTGACCTCGGCGCCTGCAGCTGTTCCTCACAACAGGCTGGCAGATGCCTCTCAGGATCCTTTTTACATCTTACTCACTTCTCATCTCCTCTCCACTTCTTGCAGCCGGACCAGGCCAAGTTGGGCCCAGTCGGCTGCCCGGCGGGAGGCCAGAGGGTGAGGCCTGCAAGGCCCACAAGGCTCGCGCCTCCCCCTCTCTGCTCCCGCTCAGCTGGCTTCACATCTTCTCCTCTTTTTTTTTTCTATTTTTCCCCTTCTTAAATACGTTATCGCAGAGGCGTTATCACGGGACATTCTGCTCCCAATCAGCTCGGCCTTGGCCAGCAGTGGGTCCGCCCTAGGCCCGGCCGAGTCCACTGAACAAAGGGGAGCAACTTCTAGCAGTTTCCTACAGAAGCTACCACCCTAGGCCCCCCTCACTAAACAAAACCAGAACACTTGTTAAGCTCAAGACAGCTAAAAATACTCTTCACAATCTTAATGAAATCCAGGAAATACAAGTTTATGGTATCTTAATTTAGAGTGAATTATACCTTTCTGGAAGAGATTCAAAACTAAGACTCAGATTTTGTCCCAGCTATTTAGTCCTTTATAGTACAAGGAAACTGGAAAACCTAGACCTCAAGGTTTTGTTATTTAAGAAAAGAAAAAGGAATATAACAGCCCAAACCTCTAAATTTTCAACCATGTTGAAGGAAAAAAGCAATCCACAAGTTCTTAGGATCCTTGCCCCTAGTATTTCACCCACCGTCTTACCCACCTTTGAGCTAGTTACCCTGATTCTTTATAGTTAATTAGTTGAGAAGCACTTTCAAATTAACAAGGAGCAATAGGTACTTCTGGAGCATGATTCATTTGACCTCTTTTAGATGAATCACACCCTAAAATGATAATTCCTCTCTACTGTCAGGAAAAAATTACTAACTCAGATGTAGTTCAATAATTGTAGATATTTAAAATTATGAAAGATGAATTGCAATTCAGTGTTTCTGCATGAACCAGTTTTTTGCAACCTGATCACTGTTTATCCCAACTTTTTGGCTTCCATGTCTCTTATTCATGTTATAGCTGTTAATGGTTCCAGACCAAGTTTATTCAGAGGAAGAATTTTTTTTATTGTTTTTTTTTCAAAAGGAATCATCATCATTAATTTATTCAGCAAATATTTCCCAGTTCATCAAAGTGATGTTGTGGAGGTGGTGAATCTGTCTTCTATGTAAGAAATATGATTTCTGTTTGCACAGCTGTTGTTTCCTCTTCCGTGTGTTTGCACTTGGGAGCTGTTTATTCACTCACAAAATTGGGTTTATGTGTAAGGTTTGGAGGTTTTGATGCTTTGCTTAAATAGTCATCTATTTGGTTTTTCTTTTGATTTCTTATGGTCAAATTGCTGGCACCAGAAGCAATACAGTAGTGTGCTGGAGTTTAAAATTAGAATCTTAGATCAACCTATACTTTGGCTTCTAAAAAGCCCTATATGCTGAAGTGCTTTACTGAAATGATTCAGAAAAGGAGAGGGATGGTCTTAAATTATTTGGATCTCTACTTAAAATCAAAATAAATTAACATATTTATCTGACTACTAGTACTATTATAATTTAAGTTAATTAAATACCAACAGATGAATAAAAACATATTAATTTAAGGATCAACCTCTATATAAGATATCTGTACCTTACACAGTGTTAATCTTCAGTAAATTTTTATAATTTGATGAGTCAAAGTAATTCATGATCTTATTAAATGTAACTTCTTATTATATCTAAGGCAGTTCTTGTATGTTCATTAAATAGCAGTGGATTCTGGAACAGCTGTTAATCCCTGGCAAATACATTTAAGAATCAACTGGTATTTCATAAACATACAGTAACAGTCCTATTAAATCTAAGTAAATATTTGTTTAAGATGCTTGAGGTCTACCCTTTTGTATCACACCCACTGTAATATGTGTCATTATTGGTGGTAAGGTGAGGTTTACGTGCAGGAGTACATCTGCCACTCTCACCTCAACTCCATCACCACAGTCAGCTGCTGGAGATGTTGCTCATGCTTTCAAAGAGGTCTCCCTCTAACCTTTCTGCACTTTGTCCCTGAAAGAGATAAACTAAATATGTATTCATACAGCTACGTGAATGTCAGAATTTTCTGCCAAATTGCTGTGTGAACTGGGGTTGTAATTTTTTTTTTTCACACTTCTAGATGACATCGCTTTGCCAGCAGTACTTCACAATATAGATCAGGTCTCACAAGTTGCTATTCAGCATCAGTGTTATTAATAGTGAGTATAGACTGCCTTCTTACAAGGCTTACACAGATGAAGATTGAACTGCATTTTCGGCAAATTGAACAGGATTGTCAATAATGGGTTACGTGTTCAGAGTAACCCTAATAACAACTATTTAACTCTGTATATGCCCCTCAGAACTATCTCAGAGAGTAAATCTTACGTATTCTACATCAGTCAAACACCTTTGACTGTCTTTTGCTTTTGTGTTTAATCTTTCAACTTTGTTAACTAATAAATAAGTAGTGGAGTAAACAGTTCATCTGGATAATTTTTTTTTTTTCTCTCACGGTAGTGAATTTACTTTGGGAAATTTGACTACTCTCTTCTGATAGTTTAGTTTATTTTTTTCTTATCCACAACACAACAATTAATTTAGAAAAAAAAATAAAATATTTAATTACTTGTACAGAGGAAGAGAAGATGGAGAATACATTTATAATAAAAACAAACAGACTGCACCCATTTTATAGTTTTTTTCTGAAAGTCTTAAGTAGACAATTTTTAATGACTATAAATTTCAGTTTCAGAAATAATGGGAAATGTAATTCAGATTAAGATCCTATTATACTAATGTATGCTTTGCTATTCACAGTTAAATTTATAGTTCACAAAGCATTCAAAGTTTGTCTAGTTTACAGAATGGGAAGGCAAAAGTGTGCATTACTGGAAGTAGTATCAAACTTTCTTTAATTTACAGCTTTATATATTTTCATATCTCTGTATGTTGACTTGTACCATTATACATCAGTAGCGTCAAAAATGACCAACTTCGTCCCTTAATACTGTTTCTGATTTGTGCTTTAGACTCTTCAGCTTTTTGAAAGTTAATTTTTTTATTTCCTTCCTATAGAAAATTATAAGAAATGTATTAATTAAATACTATTATTATTTTATTGCTGAAAACAATATGAAAAGGAGGGAAGTTCAGCTTAAAAAATTAATTTAGTAATAATAATGATCATACTAAAAAAACTACTGAAAGGGTGGCCAAATTTTCTATTGTACATTCAAAATTAACTGTATGTTTTCTGTAACTTTTCATAATACTAGTCCCATCTGTTTTTTTTTTCTCTATATTACTATTCTAACGTAGACTGTAAAATGTTAGTCCTGTAAAAGGTATCTTGTCTGGAGCAGCCATATAGTTAGCGACAAACATGTTTGATTTTATGAAACTAAGTTCTTAATAAGGAATTATTTTAATTTTTCTGGTGCAGATATTTTAATATATTTTATTAAACTGAGTTAAGCTAATACTTAAAAATAGCTCCCTGACATTCAGAATAATGGATATGAAAGCAAGAGTAATAAAAATTGCTGGGAAGGTGCAGTGCAAGCACTGATTCAGCAACTACCACACTGATTTAAACATTTTCTCTAGTATGTAAGATAGAAATCTGTAGGAATTTTAAAACATATGAAAACAACCCTGTCTAGTAAGGGCTGAGAGGTGGAAGTTACTATGAGGTGACAAACTACAGCTCATCATGCAATCTAGGGCAACTGTCCTATATATATGCCCTTCACTTATACCAGCTGAAGGTAATTCAATCATCCACCTAGATATAACATCTGAGTCACCTTGTGGAATCTCCTGTCCCTCTCCAGTAATTGCACAAAGGCTTTAGGACAATTGCCCCTCTGTGCAATTAAGGTTCTAAAGAAAAGAATGCAAGAAAATAAAAAAGACATTTTTCCATCAAACCTGGGTGGATTTTTGTTCCATGAATTTGTATGGTTGTGTTGAGGACCTTTAGCATCCACGATGTTCTGCACAATGATTTCCACAACTTACTTAAGTTTGTGTGTGTGTACGTGTACAAACATACTGCTGTTGATTGAAAGCTGCCACCTGATAGTGGCAGTACCTAGTTCCTGCTTTAAGAGAAACAGTAAATAATTGTTTTCTATTAGTATTCTCAGTGACAATCACGATTCAGAAATCTTTTCATATTTTCCTTTTGTTATGTTTTCTCCAACCTAAAAAAAAAAACTTAGTCTATTTAATCTCTTCTCTTACAAAAGCCTTTTCATAACTTTGATCATCTTTGCTGCCCTATTTCATCTTTTCAGTTCCATTATATTCTTTTGAACATGGCATGAGCAGAACTGCATATGGAATTCTAGACACTGCAGCTGTGGAGTTAAACAGAGTAATGTTTTGTGTTTTAATCTCTATTTCTCTTCCAAGATTTCTTCTGTTTCAGAATGATTACTTGATGAGCTGTGAGCTGACATCTTCATTTAACTGTCCAAAATAATATGACGAGCTGTTTTAGAGTCCATAGTTTGTGTATTAAGACTAGTAACTGTTTTTAATCATGTACATTACCTGCACTTGTTGACACTGAATCTCATGTGCTATTTTATTGTAATCATTCAGTAGCTTGACATCTAGCTACAGCTCTTCATAATAACTCAGCTTTTACTACTCACATTTGTTTGGTACCAATGCTAATTTAAGTGATAGTGTTACAACGCTCCAGTTTCATATTTGGGTTCCATATGGTCGGCTGATTTGTTAGGAGTCATTTTACCCATTTTCTCTAAAATTTAGTCTATTAATCTCTCAGTTGCAGGCAGTTTATGTGACTCATTTCCATCCCCAAAATAACTGCATTGTGGGAATCTCCCTAGGCTCCTACTCTTCAAACCTTTTTTTCCTTATTTCCTTTCCTTTTCTTCTTTTCCTTTTCCTCTTTTTTTTTTTTTTTTTTTTTTTTTTGGAGGTGGGT
>WHYT01017496.1:379009-397435 GCA_009806455.1 Tetrax tetrax
TGGGTACTTGCGGTCTTGTCTTCTTTCACTGTTATATTATATGCTGACTACTAATCCACTGATTCTCTGACAGATGAAGTAAATTCTCATTCTTACTGGCTATGTCATGAACAAATTATCTTTAAAACCTTTTTCATCCTTCCCTACAATATTGTAACATGTTATTTGTTTGACTTTATGCTTTTTTGTCTTCCTAATTCACACACAATTCCCGCTTATTTAAGAGTATCTTTTTTTTTGCTTCTAGTGGCCTCCTTTACTCTGCTTTTCACCATGCTGGCTGGTTTTTTTTTGTCCTTTAAAAGTGTTTTTGATAAGTGATATACAGTTACTCTGAACTCCCAATATAGTATCCTTAAGTAGTCTGTCATGCTATCTGCAAGCATTTAGTCTTTTAGTTGTCCTTTTCAATTTCCTTTTATAAAGCTTTTCATGTTCGAGTAGTTACAAATTTTTAAATTAAATGTTACTATAGTCTTTTTAGTCTTTTTTTTTCTCTCCTTTTTTCTTTCTATGGAGACATTGAATTTGAGTGCTTTATGGCTAGCATTTCCATGTAGCACATAGATAATTATATTTTCAACTTGGCCTGTTGAATGCTAAAAAGTAAGTCAAGTAAGTGATGTTTATCCTCTTATGAACTCTTCTACTAGTTGTCTTAAGTGCAATGTACTTCATAATTCCTATAGAATTTGTATCTTGGCATCATAATTACACTGTGTTCTGCTGCGTATTTTCTTTCTGCTGCTTCTGTGAGGTATCTGTTACATCCCATTCCTCACTTAGAACCAACTGCTGCTGTTCTTATTTTTTTTTTTTTTACTTTAAAAGTGTATAGAATCACATAAATACTTGGTTTTGTTCTGGTTACCAATTTTTGTATGCCATGCTCAGTTAGGATTTTATTTGCTGAAGATTTTCCTTGGCAAGGAAATCTCCTTCCCTCTCCAGATATGGTTAACTTTTACTCCAGCCTTTTTTTTTTTTCCCCTTTTTGAGTGTACAGTTTGTAACTTCACTCTAGATGACATATTATCTGAGATTAAGTGCCTCTTCTATGCCTGTCACTTGTCTTTAATTTTAAAATGCTTTCTTATAACCAATTCAAATGTCACCAGTCTTTTTTTTTTCTGTGCTGGCTTGCATGATACCTACCCTTCTTGGCTGTGTTCCATTCCTTACAAACATTTCCTTGGTTACTAATTAAAATTTACCCTCCTGTTACCCAAGTCAACCTTAAAAAGTATATGAACTTTAGCATCTAAAATCAGAAAGCAGAAACAGAATCTCTGCAGAAATGTGAAAATATTACAGAACTGTGATGTCATTTTCAATTATTTCTTAGGCCATGCCAGAAAGACAGAAAAAAACCCCAGACACATACATTTATTCCTAATCAATTATAAGAGATCCATAGCTGTTTCATTTTCATCTTGAATTTTATCTTTCACTTGTGATTCAATTGACTCTGCCTCTCTACAATGAATTTTTATGAAAGAGTGACTTGGTAGTTGTACATGTTACTAATGTCCAAGTGCAAATGCAATGTTTTGCTTCTTTTTTTTCTGAAAAAAAAAACCAAACCCACATTATATTGATATGACATTGACTGCCAGTAATTTCCTATTTTCAGCTCCTTCTGATTTTTATTTTCACACATCCTGGGAATTTTGGCAAATACGAGTAACATTTTTAGTACGTGTAGTGGCAATGTCCATTTTTGTTTGATGTATTAGTAATAATGCAGATCAAATAATATTTTAATGATATTTTTATTGTTGTCTTACTACACAATTTGCCAAATGCCTATTTTAGGCTTGTTCCTCACCCTGTCATTTTGACTTTCCTTACCCTTGGAAAAATACTTGCAGAGATCTTTCAAAAGTTATTGTTACAGAATTCCACTCAGGAATGAAAACATCTGTTATTATTATTATTTTTCTCATTCTACCACAAGTCTTGATTTTTTTTTTTTTGTCTTTTTCTACACTGGAGCAGTTGTGAAAAATTTTTCTATATTAGCATTACAGGTGGATTAGTCAAATTACTTTAAATCTCTATACAGTTATCTTTATTTGAGCTTAAAATACAGTTACCTTGGCTGAGCTTAAATCAGTTCCAAAGTGGATGACAGTAAGGTCAATCAAGAGCATTTTAGTTCTGAATAGGAATAAGAATAAAAATAATGAGAAGAGTAAGAGCATAACAATAAGAATATAAGAATATCCATATAGTGGTTTAATGTGATTGAACAAATCTTCTTTAAATTTCCCTGTTTAATTGATAAGGATTAATTTTCCATAGTGTTTCAGTGTAGCCTCAGACAAAAGTACATGTGCTCTTATGTGTTCTGGTGTTCAGCAGTGTGCTGTGGAAGTCTTTGATCAAAGCAATACCTTAGACTGCTTGTCCACCCGATGTCCACTCCAGGTTTATGGACTGCAGTGGGATCCATTTAGGTTGCTGTGTCTCCTAACTAGGCTGCCATAGACTCATGGGGTTTACTGTAACTTCACGGCTAGGTCTGGAAAGGGAGATTCAGAAGACATGAAAGAAGCACCTTGGCAATACATCTTTAATCACTGTTGCTTAGATCCAGTCAGATAACACCCTCATAGCCTTACTTTGTGCAAATAAACCATAGGCACTCTGACTGCAAGGGTTCTTTGACCTGGAAACTGAACTCCATGGTCTTGCCACAGGCATACTTGTAGTCTTTTTTACCCTGCAACACAGAAAATTCACCTGCTTTTGTAATTACTGAAGCTTTTTTTTTTCACACAGAATTTTTGTGAAGGTCCAAGGTAAAAGCCAAGAAGAGCATTACGCTAAGCAGAAGGATCACACACCCATGATTCTTGACAATGCTGAATTCTGAATTGTGTCTGAATCAGCCTGGCAGAATGATAGCTGGCTCAGGCCAAAGGTATGCCAGGTATCATTTCAGTCATATGGACATTAAAGGTAGAGTAGTTACATGGTATATACATTTTCCTGTTGTGGCACTTTTGCATTTACTAACCCAGATCCAGCTAAAGAATCCATAGAGAAAGAGTCAACATTTTGAGCTCCACAGAGTATTGCTTGCATCTTCTTAGACAAGGATAGGAGTCTCCCAATTTGTCTGAGAGGTTTTACATTTTCTTCTTAGATTCTCATTCAATTACAATATATATTTATTTTAAATTCCTTCATCTGGAACCTTAGGAAAAGCAAACTTCTTTCCATTTCTGTTTTCAAAAGAAGTTACAATAAAACCTGAAACTTGTGGAGTATTTGACCCAGTCATGTCCTGCTAATAGCTTGCTTGCTGATTCAAACAAGCTGTACCATCAATCCTATATTCAGGATTTCCTTACTGAAAAGAACAAAACAGCTCTGAATGTAAAGCTATAGTTCACTACACTGTCACACTGAACAGCTCAAAGGTAGACAAGGATACCTGCAACTCTGTTCAGCTGAGGTTGAATTCCACCCTGATACATGCTGAGAATTAGCATTACGTGCTTTATTATCAATGGTGACTGCCAGCCGTATAACTCTTCAAGCATACCCTGCCATTTGTTCTATCCAGCAGAAATAGTTTTGATTCCAAAATAGCTCTTACAGCTATTTCATAGCAATAGTGTGCAAGGAGAGTAAGTTTGGGGAAAAAAAAAAAAATGACAGTAGTGTTACATGAAGGGAAACAAAATTACTCCCGTTTCCTTGTAAAACATGTTAAATATATTAAAGTCATATTTCTACGCAAAAGACAAAGAAAGAGAGAGCACATTCATTTTGTTAAATACAGTATGCTAAAGTCCATGGGATTCAGATCTTACCTACCCCTTAATTACATTGCCAAGTGCCTCTTACCACAGCTTTTGAGAACCAACAACCTCAGTCATTCAGGGACTTGCTTTTCCTCAACTGCTTACCGGAACAAAATCAAGGATAGGACCTCACAAGTCTGTTGAATTCATTTTTATCTTATTACATCCTGGTTTCCATTAGAAGAATGGGAATTAGGTATGTGGATGGGGAGCTAAAGGCAATATGTACATCCCAGTAGATCCAGACCATGTAAGTTTGATGTAGCTGTTAATGACAGGCTCAGCTGTCTAACCCTTAAGCTTACAGATGTGGCAGTTTTTATTTACTGCTGTTTAGCTTCTGGTTTTGTTTACTTTCGTTATTATTCTTGACTTTGATTACTTCCTCTGTGTAGGGGAATCTAACTGGGGCCCCTGTTTATTTCTTGTGATGTGTCTTTTCCATCAAATGACAGCCATCAACTGAGAACATTTTATTTCTAGTCTTGAGAGCTTCACACTTGTGAGAGTGGCCTAGAGGGACACAGCTGTCTCATTGTGCAGTGAACAGGGAATTATTCTCAGATCATCCTGCTCAGCAAAAGCCTTAAATATTATGCCCAGGTTCTTGAACTGGCATTGAAAGTAAATTGAGAACCCATGGAAAATATGAATTATAGATACGATATGTTGTGGTAGCTTCTCCTTTTAAACAACTATTTTTTTTCTTATTCTGTGCATACTGTGCACATATCCTCAACTCTGATTTCTACATAATGCTAATTACAACAGTATGAACAGTAGGAGATTATCACGTTAATGGTTGCTATCAAATCCAACTTAAAAAAAAAAACCCAACCAACCAACCAAAACAATATTTGTTAAGGTAAAACCAAGGAATTCCTATTCCTTTCTCTGTATGTCTATGCACTTGATGATCTTGAAGGTCTTTTCCAACCTTAAGATTCTATGATTCTAATGAGATCTTGAGACTTTGTATTACCTGAGTAAGCATACAATATGTAATTTAAAGAAACAGAAGACGCAGCAACCATCTTGACATTGAGTGTTCTTTTTTCTTCCATCATCACGTTGTTCTTTAGTCGACTGACCTTGAATCAGCTATTTTTTACCCTTTAGATTTTGTGACACCCTTGTGATGACATTACTTCAGAAGCAGATGGAAGGGTAGGATCCGTCAGTCTGTGGCTCACAACAGCTATACATCCTTGTAATGCATGTGGCAAGCATGTAACTTGTGGTCCCAGGTTGCATGGGGAGCCTTGTGTCCCCACTGTGAAGAATTCATATCCTAGAAATGTCTTCTGTGACCAGCCTTCTTTGGCAGTGAAAGAAGCTGAAGGACAATTCCTAGGAATGTATTCACGTGTTTAAAATTAGAAGGAAACTTTTAATGTTAAAGGGAAGGATAAAAATGTAAGCAATTGTCCATGAGAAATGTTAGCTCCTGATGAGCATGTGGTCCACCATGGTCTCTCCAATGTTAGAAAGTTACTTTCTGTGAAGGCACAGTTTCATGGTTTTAACTGGGTTTTAACTGGTCTAAAACAGTTAAATAGTCCTGATTCCATCAATTTGGTATGTTCCCCTTTCTCCAGCTAGAGATTTTCAAGAAGAGAGGGCTCACATGGTACTGCAGCAAGCCAGTTCAGGAAGGAAGGTGAACTGCCAAAACTTTGATTCTTGCCTCCTCTCCCCCGCTGTTCTTTTAGGCACTTGAAGCTACTCACCATAATATTAAAACAAGGTAGAAACACATCCAGAGTGGGTGCCATGTGGGACTGATCTGGTTTAGCTTTACATACTGTGGAACCATAGCCTAAAGAAAGGAGAAGCTTGCTTCTGTCACAACAGGAGCTTTTCTAATGATGTTTGTTAGCATAAAAGGGCAGGAATTCCCACTGTAAAGTTGCTTAAAGCACAACAAAAATACGGCAACTGCCATCGGTTTTTCTTACACCTCTTGGTAAAAAATCTTATTTTTGACCAAATTAAGAAGTGGACAGTTACTTTAGCCTGTTGCAGTTTATACAGTTTTCTGGAATTAGGCACATCCTAGGACATGATTTTTTAAAGTACATTTTCACAGATGCTGCAACAGAAGAAAAAAAAAAAAAAAAGAAAAAAAAAAGGTCTTTATTAATCTTCTAAAAAAAAATCACATCCTTTGAATAAGAGTTCCTGCTAGATATAACCAAGATGTTGCATGATAGTCTCAATCTATTTAAAGTATCTGTTCCTACAATTTTGTCCTATTTTATTTTGTGTTTTTAATGTATGCTACTTGTTTTGCATGCAACATGAATGAATGCCTGTTCTGAGTATGCAAAAAATGTAGGTCTCAAAGTTTAAGGAGTAGTTTAGCTTTTCAAACTGCCAACTAGAATTGGAGCAAGATGGAAACTATCATTGTGTGAAGTATGGGACATCAAACTCTTAAACTGAATGCATTCATATTACATCAAACTTTAAAGAAGAAATCTTAAAAGTTTAACTGGAGCTTAAAAGTTCTACTATTATTCATTTTTTATTATTTTATGTTTGTATTACAGGCCTAATCAGATTACAAGTCCCATTTTGCTAGTAACTACCCAAGCAAACGTGTGCTTTCATCATTCTGGACTGAGTAAATGGTGCAGATTTCTGTTCAGTTTTTAGTCTTAGAGTAAGGACTTCATGTTTTCCCATCTTAAATTGGATAATTATAAGAAGGATATCAAAGAATAATGTATTTTTCTTGCAAACCATGGGTGGCTACTGTGAAATAATTCCTTTCCCAACAGAAAGTTCAGATTTGTACTACAGAAAAACAAATTTAAAAACAAATTTAAAGATTTCAACATCTATAGCAGTCAGATTTTGCAAATGTAATATAAGTGCAGATTCAATGCACCTAGTTAAATGTGTTGAAACTCCCAAAGTGCTAATAGCAAACTTTAAAATTCTTTTTATTTGATTAGTATAGATAAAGAAGCTATATAGTCCACTTCTAGAACATGAGGTTTCTTAATATCTCTAGTATGAGAGGAGATATTTTATGAAGGAATTATAAAAAGAAATCTAGACTAGAAAGAATTTCTAGTTCCAATAGGAGTGCAAGACAAAAATTTTCCCCTTAGTAGAACAAGAAGAAAAAACATCAGGCATGAGGACTGCCAGTACTTACGTGTGTTTAAATTCTTCCCACATCTCCAGTTGATTGACATCTTCAATAAGCTGTTAATGATCCACTCCATTTGCTTTAAATGAGCCTTAAATTTTTAGATCTGGTGTGATTTTTGCGGGAAGTGGGAATTAAGTAGATTTAATTGCCTTTTTTTTTTCAGTTTTTTTTTGTTTTTTTTTGTTTTTGTAATTCATCATTCGAAGGAACAGTACACTTTGCCATTATAACAAAGTTTCTCAGTATTCTTTTCTTTAATTTGAGTTCTAGATGCTAGACTATGTACTAGTTATAGTGAATCAGTATTCTTACCAGAGCTAGGCTGTGTGTATTAAGTACCAGTTATGCATAAAATAAGAGCTTTTCTCATGCTGACTTTCAGTGTTTTAAGGTAGTAATTTAGCAGCTGTCTTGGATAGGGCTGTAAGCACATGGGAAATCAAAGGTGACTCTGGTTCTGTTCATGAGATGGGTTGGTAGAGCATTTTTATTAGCGTATTTGCTTTCCTTGTACTTTGATAGTTTTAGTCCCTGGGGCACAGAGCTGAGAAACATAGATTGTAACTATGTGCTGGATAAGGAAAACAACGTAAGTGATGATGCAAAATGTATTGTCTCTGACAGTGAACAAGCAGAGACTGGCTTGTGTAAAATAAATTTTCACAGTCTGACTGTGATGGGCTATTCTCACCACAGTGATACCTGCTGAGGAGCTGCGTTACATTTAGTTGCATTGTAATACCATTTCTTTCAGGAAATGAATTACATATCTGTACAGAAGTAATGGTACAGGCAATCATGGCTGCTAGTATGCAGTTGGCATTTTATATTCAAGCATGAACATCTATATGGATGCCAGACACTAGCTAATCTGTGATTGTGATAGAAGAAAAATATTGGCAAGAGGACTGGGACATCGAAGTGCCTATCAGCATAAGACTTTATTGCTTCAAAATGAATAACACGTAATCATTCCCCAGTAGGAATGAATAAGAACTTAGAAGACAGGATAAGGAGTGAGCTATTCTACTTCCATTCATGTTGGATGTTCGTATGGGGAGTATTTCATGATATGAAATCTGAACTGTGTCTTCTGATGCAAGATTATTAATAGTATAGTCCCTGAATCCATATACAATCAACTTTCCACAAATATTTATGCTAGATCATATTTGCGTAAGGTGGAGTGTATATAACTGCAAATTTTACATCTGCGATATGGGGAATGGTAGTCCATATGATCTGCAGTCTTGAGTAGAGAACAGATCCTCTGTGCCTGTCTGCATTACCTCAGCAGTCTGTACCTCCCTTCAGAAGGATAGCTATGGGTTGCACTTATCTGCTAGACCACACTTTAGCCACTGCACTTTGGAGAGAAGGGAGTATGCCATTAGCCGAGTTAAAATGAAATACAATATCTGGTATAAAGTAGTCACTGTGCTCTCTGTGACCTCATCCCTGCAAGGCAGCAGCTAATCAACGTTATCTGGTGGGCTCTTTCTATTATGTCCCCTCTCTTACAATTCCTAACTGCTCAACAAATGACATACGATCTTTCATCTGCCTTTGTGCTTCCAATAAGCATAAAGTCTGATGGTGTTGGGGTGGGGGCAGGAGAAGAAGGAGACTAACATTTTCAGCTCGATTACAGAATGAACAATTTGTTTTTGTAATTAGAGTTCAGCAGTGATCTCTGTTTATTTCACTGATACTCAGCTCGGTGTAAACAGAACTCAATTTTGACAACTGCTTAGCTCATGGCATAGTTTTAAAGTATTAAAGGATAATGGAAGACTTATTAGATTAGCTTTTGCCATGATCTTTTAGTGTCCCAGATAATTATTATTTGCAATACAGCTGAATGGTTTAGGCTTGTATTATTATTATGCATGCATTTCTGTGTAATACTCTATGTACTGTTGATGGGCACTAAAATATGCATTAGAAAGTATACATTTAGTCAGACTGCAGAGATATTAGTGATATTTTCAAGTGACTCATTGTACTCTTTGTGAATTTTATCTCACTTTGTCATAAAGGTTCTTAGTTCCTGACTTTTCTTTTAAAAACAAATCAGTTCAATCATCATCTTCATCCTTGTTATTATTATTCTTAATCATTCTTAGTAACAGTTGTGTGACTTCTACCATACTTCTTTGATCCAATCATTACAATTCTCTCCCAGCATTTGACTTTTAATATTTCTTCTGTTTCATGTGTGTTTGTGTTCTTCTGTATTTTTTCTTGCACTATCACGTTTTCTATTTTTTTTTTTTTATTTAGTATTTTACATCATTTCTGCTAGTCACATACTGGTTTTCAACTTGCTATTTGATTTTTCCTCTCTTTACCTCTTAATTATGGTATGTTGCTTCTATCTCTGATCTTATAATTAGCTTTTTACCTTTTGATCACTTTTTTTTCCTATTTTACATAAAGCATGTCTTTTTAATCTTTTCACTATTTTTCCATACACAGCTTTTCCTTTCTTGTTCTTTATTTCTGGCTAATCTCATTCTATTAGTTAGTGTCCCTCTGATCAGAAACACTGCTTCTAATCTTATTTTTCATTTCTAGTAAGAATTTTGAATTTTTTATACAGTTTTATCCTTGTTAACAGCTATGTATTTTTTTTTTTTTAAAGTCTAAGTTTGCAGCTTCTTGGCTGTTCTCTATAGATTAGGGTAATACATTTAAAGGTGATTCCACAATCTTCCTGGACATCCAGCCTAAATTGCTGGAATACATAAGCACAGAAACAAAATTATATGGAGTTTTCAAGTTTGAATAATTGCACTTTCTCTTAAAATGCATCAGGAAAGTGAGTCTATGTCAGTGACTAAGTGGGTACATTTAACAAAATATGAGTACTAGTCCATGAGTAAAATACAGTATTTTCATCTCAGTCTCCAAATGAACATTGTTGGCTCATGTTATGAAAGCACAAAGAATGCTTAGGGCAAAAAGAGCTCTCTCAAGGTTAATGGTCCCAAATCCTTCCTGCCCTAAATATATTTTATTGTGGTTTTTTTTTTTCAGATTGTTTTTTTTAAATTTACTCTTCAAAGCAAGAGTCCAACAGGAAAAAAGTGTAACAGTAACTGCGCTCTATGATCCACCTGACTGTTTATCTTTTGTACATTAATCTTTATGCTGCACTCAATCCAGTGTGCTACTATCCAGCAGGATGTTTTGTTGCTAGTTTTGCTCATGTTAGTTATTTCATGCTTGCGATTAGTATTCTTGTATGTTCAGGCAAAATGTAATAACTTAAAAGCATCCAGGCCTTTCAGTCATGTTTTCAATTTGGAAGTGAAAAGCATGTATCTCTGAAGAAATTAGGCTTGTCAAAAGGGCACAGTGCAAAAGAGGAGATTGCTATCATCACAGTGTAGTAGGAAAAAAAAAAGATTATAAATACATATGCATGCCTTGCACATATGCTGCCAAGTTATCATGAAAACAGCAGGTGGTTCTCTGAAAGTCAACCCTTTCCCAGTATCCAACAGTATTCTGTTGATACTCATCACAGCAGTATTTGAGTACCTCGCAGTGGTGTATTAAGCTCTTGACTTAAGATCTCTCACTTTTTCTCCAGAAGTAGAAAACAGCTGAGTACCTCAACTTTAAATTCATAGAATCATATAACACTTTGCGTTGGAAGGGACCTTTAAAGGTCATCTAGTCCAAAACCCTGCAAGGAGCAGGGACATTACCAGCTAGATCAGGTTGCTCAGAGCCCCATCCAACTTGGCCTTGAATGTTTCCAGGGATGGAGCATCTACCACCTCTCTGGGCAACGTGTTCTAACATTTCGCCACCCTTGCTGTAAATTTTTTTTTCCTTATATCAAGTCTGATTCTACCTCCCTCTATTTTAAAAACATTACCCCTCATCCTATCACAACAGGCCCTGCTAAACAATTTCTCCCCGTCTTTCTTATAAGGCCCCTTTAGGTACTGGAAGGCTGCTGTAAGGTCTCCCTGGAGCCTTCTCTTCTCCAGGCTAAACAGCCCCAATTCTCTCAGCCTGTCCTCATAGGAGAGGTGCTCCAGCCCTCTGATCATCTTCATGGCCCTCCTCTGGACTCGCTCCAACATGTCCATGTCCTTCTTAGGTTGGTGGCTCCAGAGCTGGACGCAGTACTCCAGGTGGGCTCTCATAAGAGCAGAGTAGAGGGGGAGAATCACCTCCCTCAACCTTCTGGCCACACTTCTTTTGATGCAGCCCAGAATGCAGTCGGCTTTCTGGGCTGCAGGCACACATTGCTGGTTTATGTTGAGTTTCTCAGCGAAGTAACAATGCTGGTGAGGGGTCTGGAGAACAAGTCTTATGAGGAGTAGCTGAGGGAACTGGAATTCTTTAGTCTAGAGAAGAGGAGGTTGAGGTGAGACCTCATTGCTCTCTACAACTACCTAAAAGGAGGTTGTAGCGAGGCAGATGTTGGTCTCTTCTCCCTAATAACCTGTGGTAGGACAAGAGGAAATGGCCTCAAGTTGCACCAGGGAAGGTTTAGATTGGATTTTAGGAAACACTTCTTTACTGAAAGAGTGATCAGGCACTGGAACAGGCCGCCAAAGGAAATCGTGGAGTCACCATCCCTGGAGATGTTCAAAGAATGTGTAGACATAGCACCTCCGGACATGGTTTAGTAGGCATGGTGGTTTTAGGTTGATGGTTGGACTTTTCCAATCTTAAACATTCTATGATTCTGTGATTCTTGTCCACTAGCACTTCCTTCTCCTCAGGGCTGCTCTCGATCCATTCTCTGCCCAGTGTCTTTGTGCTTGGGATTGCCCTGACTCATGTGCGGGACCTTGCACTTGGCCTGGTTGAACTTCATGAGGTTTGCATCGGCCCACCTCTCTAGACCGTCAAGGTCCCTCTGCGTGGCATCCCTTCCCTCCAATGTGTTGATGGCACCGCACAGCTTGCTGTTGCTGGTGAACTTGCACTCTACCCCACTGTCTATGTCGCCGACAAAGATGTTGAATAGCACCGGTCCCAATATGAACCCCTGAGGAACACCACTTGTCACTGGTCTCCACTTGGACATGGAGCCATTGACCATAACTCTTTGAGTGAGCCATCCAGACAATTCCTTATCCACTGAGTGGTCTGTCCATTAAATCCATGTCTCTCTTGTTTAAAGACAAGGATGTCATGTGGGACAGTGTCAAATGCTTTTCACAAGTCCAGGTAGATGATTCCGTTGGTCATTCCTTGTCCACCAATGCTGTAACCCCGTCACACAAGGCCACCAAACTGGTTAGGCATGATTTGCTCTTAGTGAAGCCATGTTGACTGTCACCAATCACCTTCTTATTTTCCATGTGTATTAGCATAGTTTCCAGCAGAATCTGCTTCATGACCTTGCCAGGCAGAGAGATGAGACTGTAGTTCCCCAGGTCTTCCTTGTTCCCTTTTTAAAAATGGGGATTTATGTTTCCCCTTTTCCAGTCAGTGGGAACCTCACCAGACTACCACAAATTCTCAAATATAGTGGGCAGCAGCTTGGCAGCTTCATCCACCAGTTCCCTCAGGACCCGTGAATGCATGTCATCATGTTCCATGGATTTGTGCACCGTCAGGTTCCTTAGATGGCCCTCAACCTGCTGTTATGCTACAGTGGGCATAACAGTTCTTTTTCTCCCTTTTCCTTTGTTCTCCCAGTCCCTGCTTTTGCCTTTTGTCACTTGGGTGATGTGGCTAGAACCCTTGCCAGTCAATACTGAGGCAAAAAGTTTGTTGAGTACCTCAGCCTTCTCCATGTCCAGGGTAATATCCTGAAGAACTCCATTTCTGGTTAAAATCTGTAATTCTGGTTGAATTCCAATATGAAATGTCATATCAAAATGCATGCTATTTCATCTGAGAAGTGAAGACCTGAGCAAGGGCAGATCACTTTCTTCTTGGCCAAGACAGTTTTGTATCCAGCTAACAAAAAAAAGAGGAAAAATATTATTTACAGGTTCTGTTTTGTGACAACTTCATACTAGTAAAGGACACAAAAGTTAAGATACGTGATTTATATAATTGTAGAATCATAGAGTGTTTTGGGTTGGAAGTGACCTTTAAAGATCATCTAGTTCAATCCCTGTACAGCAGCCAGGGACTCACCACTCTCATTGTAAGAAGTGATTGTTTAAGAACAAGAAATAATTGTCCTCTGCTTTTGTACTTTAAATCTAAAAATAGTTGGTTTTGCATAAAATTAATTCCCCAGAATTATCCTAACATACATGCAAAGACTACCTAAAGTTTAACACGTTGATATCAGCTGTCAGTAGCAGTATTGTGCATTGCTCCTCCTGATGTCTTGAAGTTATGTCCTCATGATACCTTAAAGTCATGATTCTGGTGATATCAGTCATTTTAAGAAGGTATAATTGTGCATTTTTTTCAGATCAGCATATTAAGCAGTGGGCCCAATATCATGAAACTGCAAATTAAATAATTGTAGTATCTTACTATAGTACTGTATTTAGTAGAATTCCTATCCTTAACTGCTGAATCTGAAGAAAGCTGTATGAATCTTGGAAGAGGTTATATGAAGCTGACTGAGGAGGCAGTGCAACAAAACAGTATTGCAGTACTTTTTTGTTCATACGAACTATGATAATATGCAGAAAAACTCTACCATAAACCATAGCACAGTTATATCAATCTCATATAATTGAGAATTTCTGTATGTGTATTGAAGAAGCTGTTGTATTCTATTGTATTTTTTTTTCTTCCCCCCCCGCCCCCCTTTTTTTTCTTCCCCTCATACTGATAATCTACTAAACTTCACATTAAATTGCAGTCTGGCTGGATCAATTCCAAGAATCCCAGTTTTCTAGCCACACATGAGTGCACAGTAAGTAGCAACACATTACATGGCAGGTAGTTCTAAACAGAATTCCAAAGCAATTTCAGGCTATACCAGATGCAGGGTGTTTTTCAGTTTCTTCTCACATTCTTCAGCATTTCCTGCCTGCTTCCAAATTGCCTGTTCTGCTTTGATTCCTTTGCTGGGAGCAGGTGAGGATGGTGCGGAACAAAAAGAGTTTTCTTCAACTTTGATAATTTAAAAGTGAAACTATAAAGATAGTCCTTTCAGCCATATGCTGAAAAACTCCTTCATGGAAATATTATTTTTTTAGAAAGTAAAATTTTGCATTACAAAAGAATTTTTCTGTTCTGTATGCACATATTTATGGCTAACTTGACTGGGCACATAACAAAAGCTATACATGTAATCTTTCGTTATTAAAGCAGCTTTTAGCATCAGATACTGAATAAAATAAAAAAAAAATCAAATGCTTTTCCTTACCTTATCACAAAGGGGGATTTGAAATTAGAGTTTGGTTTTGGTTGTTTTTTTTTATTTGAAAATTATTTTTAACCTTCTGCCTGGGAGGAAAACCAGACATTTTTCAGAAGAACAAAGAAAAATGAAATAATCTCATAATCTGTAACTATCCTATATGTAATTTTGCCCAAAGAAAGATATTAATCTTTAACATGTTTTTTTTTTTAAATTAATGTTTAGTTAAGAAACATTCTTATATTCAAATTTATTCTTTCTTTTATTCTGTGTCAAACCTACTGCAACAGCATAACTTCTCTTTTATTTTAAACCCTGCAGGTTAGAAGCTGCAGTTTTGTGACCCTCTTAACGAACAAATGTTTCATAGATAAACTGGGAATTTATATGTGCCTTCTGTGCTAATTTTTAACTATTCGTCACCTCTTATGAGACAAATGAAAGCTGATAATATTTTTCCTCCATCAGAAGCCATCAGATTATGTGGTGTCTCGTTAATAAAGAGTAATATCTCACCCGACTGTAATATAATAAATATGTGGGTGAAAGCCCACATAAATGTAAAAATTTAATGCAGCAGGCGGGCTGGAAAAATATATTAAAATAAAAATTTTTTTAGAGAAGTCTGCGAGAAAACATGGAAAATATGCAATAGTTGCCTCAAACACCAATAATATAAAAATAAAACAGTGACAATATTAAGAAAATCCCAGGTTATTCAATCCTCAGAATGCAAACACAAGGAGTTAGATGTTATTAAACTCATGGGAAAAAAATTCACCCTTATCAGGCTTGTTTGGATTCATCTTTTATAAACCAATTCAACATTCGTGGAATAATTCCAGGTGAAGGCTGTTTTTGCAAACCTGAAGATAGAATCCTCTAATTACAATAGGTTGTACATTCAATTACATTCACTGTGCTTTTTTTTTTGTTTACACGTGTCATATAAAATGAAATCCATTCTATTTCTGCATAGTATTGTTTTTTGTAACTTTTATCTTCCTTTTTTTCCTGGTGTGAACTAAAGTGAAGATTTACTAGACTTTTAGTACTTCTTTCTCAGTTAACCCAAACTGCTTTAAACATTTTTTTCCAGATGAATTAAGATTCTTTATTTATCTTAATCAGTGAACTCTTTGGGAATTCAGGGGAAAACAGCATCTTGTACCGTTTCTGCGTGGAGGAACACTTATATTTTAGTGGACCTTTTGAACATCTGTCATTATAACATCTTTTCATCTCTTCTAGACCAAATGTCAAGTGCTAATTACTGAAATGAAGTATTGCAAAATGAGTATTTATCATGGAGTCATGATTACTTTTGAGACAAGTAGTGAGTTTATGTCAAATATAAAGAAGCAAAGAGAAAAGAAAACATAGACATAGATATATACTGAAAGACTGTCAGCCTTTACACAGAATGTCTTTAAAGGATCTGGAATTCTTTCTGGAGTGAGTGTGGTGAGAGACTACCTCTCTCAATCGAATTTCTTCTGCTATAACTGGACAAACTGAATTTCACTCTCTCCCTTTCACTGTGCTACCTATCATAATAAGAGCCTTATGAACATGTGCATTTCCCAGACTTATTTTCAGGTGCTTCCATATGTTGTGAGAGCATACTTCAAGACCAGGAAAGAAATGTATACAAATTAAATGAGAAGCCAGAGGAAAAAAAAAAAAAGAAAAAGAAAGAAACATCTGCAGGGCATCAGTGTGAAAATGTTTAAGCTGCCTGTTATAAACTGCTCAACCTGTTTTATGCTGGATTTCTGCATAATTATGTTACAGAGGAGGGGGGGGGGAAGAACAGATGTTGAATAAAGATTGAAAATAAGAAAATGAGACTGTTAAAACAAAAGTAGTTGTGGTTGCTCTCAGCTAGATATTTTTGGCAAGACTTTTAGACAGCAATCTATTTCTCAAATTCATTGCCCATTTCTGTAAGATTAACGTAAAACAAAATGTTTTTTTTTTTTTCAAGTCTGATCAGCTGAACAATTATACAACTCCAATAATCCCCAAGTCAGTCTTTCAGAAAGCAGCTGAATGTTTCCTCAAGCAGTTTCATAAATTAGATTAAATGAATATGATATCAGGTCAAAAACCCTATAAGCTCTTTCCATGGGAAACTGTTGATAGCTTATGTAATTAGCTGTTTTTTCATGCTTTGCAAATATCCAAATAATCCATAGAAGACACATTTTTCACAATCTTTATGGAATAAATGCCACTAAATGATACTTGTGTGTTTTTCTCTCTGCTTTTGTTGCACTTGCATCATGCTTTAAAGCAAACTGAACTACCGTTTTTTAAGAATATCTCAATTTTTTTCTCCACTTAGTTCATAGTTTCTGGCACTGGATTTGAAAGCATTATGAAATTGCTGCCAGGATAGCACTAGCTAAAAATGGGGGCTGAAACTACATGCAGAGTTACTATGTTAAACTATGTGCATCATCCCTCTGCTGTATACTCCCTTTTATCCTAAGCAGAATATTTACCTGACTGGGAGTTATTCCTAAATATGCTTGCAATGGCCCTTAACTGAAAGAATCGTGCACTTTAATGCAACTGCTACCATACTTTTTCAGAGATGGTTATTCACAAGATAAAGATAAAATCAAAGACCATTTGGGAGAGAGAATCAGATGTGAAATGAATCCTTTCCCCAGCGTTTTAATTTTCTTCTTGTTAACTAAAAATATTTTATTTTTCAAGCATTCCCGACTTTGCTTTCCTTTGCTATCCTCACCCTACATACCATCACAAGTAGACTTCAATCTGTTGAACTGCTTCTTTCAGGTGAGCAAATACTTCATCTGCTAGCTGTCTTCTCTTGTCATCCAAAATTTACATGTAAGATTATAAAGCTGTGTAGGGTTTGTTCTTTGAAAAGTGGCAGCTTAAAAAGTCACAGCTCAGAACTTGTTAGACTGTGCTATTTCTTGAAGAGCTTACAAGTAATTTGTTTAAGAAACTGCATATTTGTATGCATTTTGTAGTCAAAGGATTTGGACAGGAATTTCCTCTGGAAAAAAAAATATTCAAAATTATATCACTGTGTAACTCTATTTGCTTTGTTCCTGATAGAGCGTCTAAAAGAATGCGTGCCATTGGAAGATGTGAAAAAAACACCATATGAACTTGTATTAACTTTGAATGTGCAGTGTGTGCATGCATGTTTTCTAAATACATCATTACAGATCCTTACTATAATTACAAGAGAATAGCAGTAGCTTAGTGTTCTAGAATGTTTAATACTGCAACTGCACTGTTACCACCAGTCTCTAAGGAAAGCATGGTTCATGTGTACCAGCAGGTTGATGAAGCTGTCTGTGGAATCAGAACAAATCTTTCTTATGATTCATTTTTTCCACAGATAAGCCATAAAACGAAGACAGTAGATTGATGGAGGTTTAGTTTTTCTGCTCTTATTTTAAACAGTAGATGTAGAACAGGTTCTTCTATTTTATAGCCTGAAGCTGAACTGTCAACATAAAAAATGTACGGACTTAATACCTGAGACCTGGGCAAAAGAATTTCTCCCAATTTTTTTAGAGCAGATTAAACACCGTACAATATAGCTCATTACTGCTAAGTGTAAATTTATTGAAAAGGCAGTTTTTGCGAAAGCATTAAATACTGTGTCTTATTATTACCTGCTTTAGTGCAAGACACAAATTTCAGCTGAGAATGAAAAAGTTTTTAATTTACAATCTGCCTGTCCATATTATTAGAATTTCTATACCTGACCAAAAATACAAAGCTTGTAATACTATTTCTGCTTTTTTTTTTTTGCCTGTGTGACTGCATGTGACTGACTCTGTGTCTCACTTGGCATCATGTAACTGCAGTCATTATACAATTATGACTTTGTTAAATCTGTACTTCACGAGGAAAAAAATAGAACTGATTACAATATGCAAATTAAAATAAGCAAAGGTGATAATAATTCTCGGCTTTGGAGATTAATTCTGTGGCTTATTTTTAATTCTGGATATTTTTATTCAATGGAAAAGTAAAATTGTGGACACTTCAGAAAACCATATGTCAAGTATCAAAAGAGCATTATATTAAGTGTTTTGAAGGGGGAGCAGAGAAAGAGAAACATGAACAGATAAACAAAAAAAAAA